>VCNE01000517.1:0-54478 GCA_009869805.1 Oncopodura yosiiana | reverse complement strand
TAACTGTTTGTTATTGTCTATAGTAGAAGTAGTAAAGTAAGATAACAATATAATAATAATCACACATTTTTTATAGCTATATACATATATAGAGAGACATGTATGTATATACATAGTATAAACTTTGTAAAAAGAGTCGTCGTCTCATATTGCAAACTAAAGTGCGTAACTTGATTTTTCTCTCTCTCTCTTGGTAAATATAAAACTATATATCTATAGATATTTTATATAGTGTGTAGTGCATCAAAGGTTGTATGTTCATCTACTAATTTACTAGTTGATATCGACGAATCATATAGGTAATTGTTATCTGAAAAGAACTGGCTTTTTAACTTGAATTTATTCACCTTGCACTACTAAATAGTAGTCAGCAACTCATGGTAGAAACTGAGATCTAACTAAGAAGGAAGGATGCATCAAACGCAACAACAACAAATAGTAAATAGTTTTTAGTATAGAATCTTGTTTACTACCGCTGTATATGGCAAAAAACAACAACAACCAGTTGCTTTTTAGTAATAGTAATCAAAACTGAAAATGGCAAATGGTGTAGCAGAAACTAATCATCCTGAGAAGAGGAGAATCTTAAAAACATGCTTGGAAGCTATAGGCTATTAGTAAATGAGAGAAAGAGTAGAGAGAAGGCTGAGATTTGAGAATTGAAGATATATTAGTTTGCCGGAGAAGAGTTTGGGAGCCTGGCTATACAACTAATGCATTTTATAGGCATAGCTTATAACAACAAGTTTTGTGCATAGTTAACAGAGAGTGTAAGGGCTTAATATCATTGTTGTATTATTATTATTTGGTATATAGCATCATGATAGAAAGAGAAGAAGAAGAAGAAGAAGTTTTAGAAAGAGAAGCTTAGATATAGAAAAGTTTACTATATAGTGTATTTAAGCTATGTTGTTACTTTATACCTACTCGCTGTATAGAGTACTATGCTTCAGCATCACTAACATACTATACTGCTCAGATATTCACCTGTCCCACTTTGAATGTAGGACAGTTGTTGAATCCGAGCATTGTGTGTCAGTTCTCATCTAGGCATCGAGCACACAACGTCCTCATCTGTTGCTGTTGAGGCTCTCTTTCTGTGTGATTTACGCCTTTACTTTATAATACACTTTACTAAATACTAATCCTATACTTACATAGTAGAGAAAGAGACTACTACTAGTTTACTCTATAGGTTTTAGTAGTAGCTCTCTGTGCTCTCCAATCAAGCTAGCATTATAACAACTTTTCATATATAGAAGAAGAAGAAGAAGCTACGGCTACTTCATTCATTTACATATTTAGATACACATACTACTATACTAACTGAGATTTGTATTTAGCATTGTAGTCTGGTCCTTCTATATACGGGACCATGTAACTCTAAGTTTTGTTGATAAGTTGTGTGTGTATATGTTATATAGTTTGTAGCTGGAGAGCATACTACATTACAAATCTATTTGCTATATCCAGTTATCCAGTAGTAATTAACTTGTGTGTGAGTCAAATTATTTTATAACGGTGCTCACTACAAATATTATTGGATTATCCAATAATAGTTAACAAGTTCCAGTATAATAAACTCTTCAATTGTTCGATCCAGTAGTTTAAATTTGTTTGGTTATTTTTTTTGGTCCTTAAATAGCAACTGGATTTGTAATGTAGAGAGTAGTATATAGTTAGTAAATTTATAATAAATTAATCATAAACTCTGTCAAAGTTTATACATTTCATTTCCAATTGTGTTCTTTTCTTGAAAGGTGCAGAAGAAAGTGTGACGTTCGTGCAGTGACATTCTTCAATCCAGAGAAAAGACAAATAAGACACGAGTTTTTGTAAAAAAATATTTATTGTGACATGTGACAGTGAATCAATTTTAATACATTGTGTACATAAGAGAGAGATATGTGACACTCTTTGGAGAAGGAAGAAATTTTTTCTTCTTGTGTAGCATCATTGTTGTCTTCCAGTCAACAAGTGCCTTGTGACAATCTGTTGTGATAATCAGTACCTTATTATCTTGGAAAGGAATTAAGCAATACTATATAATTGTGATTGCGGGAGTTAATTAGTAATTAAGACTTCCTTCATTGGCTTGAATAGTCGAAATCTATCAAAAGTACCTGGAAGTTGATAATTTCGTAAGATATTGGATCTAAAGGTAATTAATATAGTTTTGAGATTAAAGTATATAGACTCAAAAGCTTCAATAGCAGTTAGTCTCATTCTTCCCATTCATACTACACAAGAAGTGCAAGATAATCATTACTAAATTACTACACTAATATCTATGTAAAATAACCTTATCTCTGTGGGGCAGACTGAAACTCTAAACACTGTATCTCTGATCTAATTTTCTTTCCGTAAACACGTCATTCTCACCTAATTGCTTTACATAGTGTGTGTATACCTTGTGCAACACTGGACAAGATGATTTACAGTTAGTTCCATCATCACCATACTTGTATTATAGAAGAGAGTATAAATGGAATATGGTAAAATACAATAACAATTCATGGAAAGAGATTAAAGATTAGTGGCGTTATAAATGCATATATGCAGAACCCTTGACCTTCTCTTCTTTCTAATGGCAATAAGTTCTCATCATCTTTAATTTTTTATTCATAGTGCATATACTACATTCTTTGGTTTATTTTCAATGTGTAGTTCATATAATATAACAATATTTTTTATACAATAACACTAATAAAAAGTAAGAATTATTTGTACTTTGCTCACACGTCTATACAACAAGTACGTAAGTATTATAAAAATTAAGAGTCTTTTGTTCAATTCATTCATCAATATAATGACGTTTTGATGACATTTGGTTGGAATTTTTAACTGAGTTTAATGACTGCTTTTTTCTTGTTGGCTCTCAATGTATAATTGCAGAAGCTTCTTCTATGTATACTTGAGACGGCTAAAAATTATCACTTTTTAATTGCATGACATTCTCTTCTTCTAATGCTATACATATATATTTAGATTTGTAGAGTTTACTTAAATAGAATAAGTAAACATACCTATAGATATTTCATGACTATATTATTTTATAGCTCATTACTACTCAAATAAATCCCTTTTACACTAATAAACTTATTTCTAAAGCTCATAAACTCATATAATATTGAGAATATTGGATTGAAAACTCATAGCAATTAATAATCTTTTAACTTGTGTACAAAAGTTTACAAGAAGTAGCATTTCTCTTTGCATAGATATTATTAAAAGAAATGAAATGTTGTCTATTTATAATATGTATGCATATATTCTATTGAAAGGACTTGTTATATATGCTGCATTAAAGTATATAGTCTTATAACAATAATTTGCTACATATTTACAACTTTGAGCTATAAGACTCAAAACACGCTTTTTTTGCATATATATACGTACGTAGGTATATAGTATAAGTTGCTATTAGGCGGTGTCGGTATAATGATGAGTTTGGTTTGAGATGAGGAACGTCTGTATTATGTTTTGCATTGCTAGCTGGTCTACTTGTGAGTAAAAGCATGACGGCAAAAAAAGAGTATTTTGTTCTCTGTCGATATATGTGTATTGCACACACAGGTAGGATTTTAACTTTTACACATCATGCTAACAAAATGCAAGAGAGAGAGAGAGAGAGAGAAGCATATTAGCAGCGGATATGATATGGTAGATTTTGTGTTCTGTATGTAAAAGAGGTGGTGGTTGTTGCAGAGAGAGAGAGAGAACAGAACAGATATATTCTCTAAGTTACTGATGATGATGGCATGCTTGGTCATTAGAGTGTTGAGTTTTGCTTCCATGCTTAGTGGGGCATTTTCATGTTTTCATCCCCTTTATCTCTCTTCTCTGTTGTGAGTATTAGAGTTGCTGTGTATGTATGGTAGTAGTGTTAGAGAAGAGTAAGTTGAGTCTCAAGCTTTATGTGTTGTTGTTGCTGCTGTTGCTTCCAATAGTGGCACATTGACCTACATTTTCAATCCCACAAGCCCAACAAAAGCTTGAAAGTGAATTGACCTGGTCGACTTTGACTTGTCAGAAAAACGTCTCTCACGACTTTTTTTCTCTTTTTTCTTTCTCTCTCGTTTATTCTTCTTTTTTTCCTCTTGATAGCATAGCACGTTGATAAAATACATGAATGTCTTGAATGTTGAGTTGAGAGATGAAATGATGAGAGACTTCATCTGTTACAGTTGTTTTGATGATGTTGATGAAGAAGCAAGAGAGTAGATAGTATTATAGGTATAAATGATATTGTTATTTGATGTTATTGTCATGTTCTGTTCCTAGTTGTAGTTTAGTATGGTAGTAAAGGAATTTAGTGCCTGTTAACTAGAATTTTATATTTTATTTTACCTGTGTAGTGGTAATATAAAAACTTCTGTTACTCTTTTAATTTTTACTGCGTCTATGTATACCTCTATATATAATGGTGGTGGAGTCAATCCTATCCTCTTTTTTATGACAATATTGTTGTTATTATTATTTTGAGCTTTTGAATGTGCACATGCTCTTCTTTTTTAAAGTAAGATATATCCTATAATACCTGTCTCTCTCACTCTGGCTCATCAAGAATATATAGCTTACAGCATGTAAAAACTTGGCTTGTCAAAATTGACCCTATAGACCTTTGGTGCACTTGCCTATTTCTTACGGGCTTTGAGACGACGACGAACGAATGACTCTTTACTACCTACACGAGAGTTTTTTTAGCTTTTTTCCTCTTACCTGTGAACTATTTTAAGATTTAAGAGGTTATTAGTAAAAAATGAGGTGTAATGTAAGAGAAGAGGAGAACGAACTAAAAAAGTTTTATTTGCTTGCTGGAAAATTACATATTTACAAATCAAGTTTGGTTAGTATTATTAGTAGGAATTTTGTGTTGTTGGTATTTAAGATGAGATTCCTTACAAAATTAAAACCACTTTCAATTAGCCGGATTTATGTGTCATTTTGGGATAAATATATTCATTGAGTAATAACTTTTATTTTAGAAGACATGGATTTGAAGTAGAGCAAGGTTTCTAGGTAGACTACAACAAGAAAGAAAGAAAAATGAAGTTCTTATGTGAGCATTTTATGTCACATATGTGTACTTAAGGGCTCTCTATATAGTAAATAGCTAGACATATTTTGTATACTAAACTAGGACTCAAAACTCTTAAAGTATGTAGGTACTAGTATAATAGTATATATTAACAATGACAACCCTTTAACATAATAGCTTTTCTGCTAAAAGTAGAACAGAGGTCCGGAGTCACTTGTACTTTATGAATTACTATATATTCCAACTAAACTGACCCTTATTTTATTATGCACTCTGCATTCATAAAATATATATTATATACATAGATTCTTTCAATCGTCTCTTCCACTTGATTTAGTTGTTGTGTTAAATATTAGACTACACGTGCAGATATAGAAATAAAAGAAGTCTTTAATCAATATTTTAAACTCTATGATTTTGTTGTGTGTGATCTAGTTTCCTAAAATAAAACTGTTGAAGATGTTGTTTGTGTGACGAGACATAATAACAAGTGTATAATATTGTTTATTCTTGTTCAGCAATAATTAGGGCACTAGTGTTTGATAACTTAATATAAGTAAGTGTATAACTTAACAAGAGCTTTCATTGTTGTTTGTTCCGGAGGGTTGTGATGAGATAAAAGTTTCATTTCTTCAAATGGTTCATGTAAAAGAAGATCATATTTCCAGACAAGTGTACTTTACAAAAAATTTCAAAGAGATATAGATATAATATCCGTTAGTACAATAGAAATCTTATAAGAAATTGCCCTTTTGGAACCTTATAGTAAACAAAACTGATTAGAGTCCCGTTGGACGTCCTTGTGTGTTATGGACCAACCTCAACAACTCACCTACTTCCTTCTTATGTCTGTGAACTATATTTTAGAGATCTTAAATAATAGTGACGGTTGGTGACCGAGTTTTAAAATCCGGTTGTCAACTGCTATGCACAACAGACACCGAAGAAAAGATTAGACAATTATTGGATCCTATTTCATCTTTTATATTCCCATCGTATATATTATTATCGCACCTTTAGAAGAAGAGATGAGTACCTACTATTTGAATTAGAGTGTAGGTAGTAAGAGTATATATAATGTACATCTCTCTCTATATATTATTATTATTATTACTTGTGATACACGAATATCCTGCTGTGAAAAGATGCAAAACTCTCATCATGTCTGTAGTTAGTTCCTTTGCTTGATGTTAATTTGGTGTTGGAAAAAAACAATTTTGAACATGATAATGGTATGCACCATATATTAGTATGAAACATATAGACTCTCTCTCTAGGCTATAATATAATGTTTTTAACTAACTCTTTTTCTTGTCCATATTTGATGCTTCATATTTATCTGATGGGAACACTATGCTACATGCTCATCTAAGCTTGTAACTGAAGCACATTACTAAAACTAAAACAATTAACTATGCTGCACTACATAAAAGCTACTTACTTACATGCTCACTGTTAACAGAAACGAGTAAAAAGAGAGATAGATATATGCATACATATAGAGAATAATAAAAAACACTAAAATGCTAATTTGTTTATATTAATAATAATCTTTGTTTGTTCATAAACAGTAATCAAATCAAACCACTCAGCAGACAACATACAACACTAATAAAGAACAAATAAGGAGATGATGATGATATGAGAATATATTGCATGGAATGAAAACAACTCAAAATAAAACTCATCATGATGTTTATTGGCACAATGACCACTAAACTACTGGAAATTGGAAATTTATTAGTGATATGAGTTGGTATACTCTAGTGAAATTATTAGATGAAAGAAAACAACAAGTTAATACTAAACTTCTCATCATTAATATAAAAGTGTTCAATTATCATGTATCACCGGACTAAGAATTATTTTTGTGTTGTTGTTAATGTTGATTTATTGTGATGGTATTATGATTGTTTACAAAAAAGCCACCACTAGGAATGGTTTTTAAAGTGACAAGAAGAAGAACAGCAACTACAGCAAGAATAAGTCAATAATAAGAAGGAGGTGGTGGCTTTTAGAGAACGTTATTTTATATACAAATATAAATTTTGGTGCAAGTGTAAAAGTCTGTGTTCTTGTTTGTGTACTATGAAACTGAATGAGCCTACTTTGGCAGATCCGTTGTTATTAACAGGTCAGTTTACATACTAAAAGTTTCTTCTCATCACTCAGTCAAAAATCAATTTAATGAAAGTGAGAGTTAGACACTGTTACAACAATTATCGTCCAACTACTACTGCAACTACTACAACAAACTGACATCTTGATTTATGGAAATTCTTGCAGGATGTGCCTCCTGGACAGGACCATTTGGAGGTATAATGAGACTATTTATTGCTAGACTATATATATGCTAAACTACTAAATTAATGCTTAAATAAAATTAACCCTTCTAGGTCAAGATTTGATCTCCACTACAACGTTCCACCAGGATGACACACTATTACTTCCCCCACCTCAAGCAGGCAACACACAATTATGTACGAAAGGGCTACTAATAGCAAATGGCGGTGGGTCAAATGGATCATCAAATAATAATAATAATTCAAATAACAATAATGTAGAGCTAGATGCTTTACTAGTTGTTCAATCAAGTAGTGAGAATTTTGCTGAGCTCAAACCTTTACCACCATTTGAGTACACAACAACGTCAACACCTCAAATCACACTACAAAATGATCCGCATTTACCTCAAATGAGCTCTACTGTTAACTCACCACCTTCAGTTCAATCAAATGGTGGACTCTCAATTCGATTATCAAATGGAGGAACGAGTAGCAATAGTGGAACAAGTACAAGTAGTAGTAACTCACCACCTGGAGCATCAAATTTTGGCTCACCGCATTCTTCCTTATTTGATCCCGTCTCAAGCTCTACGTCTGTGCCTGTTAATATTAAATCTGAGCTGGCAGAATATCTACTCAATTCTGACATTGATGATATTGCTGCTCTTATTGGTTAGTCAATATATAAAGACTTTTAATATAGCTTGGAAAAACTTCTATTACAATAAATAACCTTTTAACTCTTATTTAAAATTATATAGGGAATGCAATTGCAGACTCAACTGTCCCTAACCTAGGTATTGAGCTCGATCCTAATGGAGTCACATCTTCGACAATTGACCCTTGGACCGAACTAGGTAAGCAAGCAGATCTTTTCATCAACATGAGACAACAGCCCATTCAATATGAGACAAACAACTCTTCTTTGGATTTAGATGCTTGGATTGAAAGTGCTTGTCAACAACAGCAGCCACAACAAACTCATCCTAATTCTCAACATCAATCTAATGGATCTATTACCAGAGTTAATATTATGCTAGATCAGGATGCTACTATACATACATCAGTTGCTACTACTGCTGCCGATCAATCATTTCTTGATGGTAGCACTTCTACACTTCAAACTTTATTGGCTGCAGACTCCTTTTCCTCAGATCACTCACCTCCTTCCTACCAACATGAAATTAAACAAGAATTTCAACAACAAACATCGATTCTCCAGTCAAGGTATAATATATTTGAAATTGACTTTTTTTCTTATACTGTTAATTAAAACTTGTTTCCCTTTTGTCAAATAGGTTACAACAACAGCCAAACTCTGGCCAAGTTATGCGAAATGGCTCACCATCTCAGCTCCCAGAATCTACAACACCTTATGGACTTAAAGTTGATCCATATACTCTAGCTCCTGGCTCTTCATCACCTCCATTTATTGACGCACATATAAATGATCAAGTTCAAAGGCCTCATACAACGCATGTTTCACCACCAGCAGTCGTAACATCATCAATGATGCCTGTAAATGGAAATGGGCGCTATAGGAAGTCTAATTACCACCGATCCAACAATCATAAATCACAACAATCAAATGGTCACAATGATGGGAATTTTATATCCAATAATTTTGGTTCTTCTGGCTCAAATCATTATCATGATCATAATTCATCTGGTGGTCTTAATGGGAATCAGGTACAGTAAATATTATAGAACAGGCTGTGGTACTAGAGAAAAAAGTGCCTGTCTCTGTATATTATATATATATATTTCTTATACATTTTTAAATGAAAAATTTGAGCAGTCCAATTTGCCGTTGGAAATTTTATTTTCTTGTTGGTTTTTCAGCCATCCAAACTAGGAATGAAGACCAAGAGAAAGTCATCAAAACTGCCAACTTCATCTATAGAGAGTCCTTTAGATCCATGTGGAAAGGAGAAACCAATTCATCGTTGTGGCATTTGCAATCGTGGATTTCTTAATAAATCTAATATTAAAGTACATTTAAGGACACATACAGGAGAGAAGCCATTCAAATGTGAAAATTGTGGCAAGGCTTTTCGGTAAGTGTTGATCATATTTCAACTAAACTCTTTTATATTAAAATATACTACTTTCTTAATAGGCAAAAGGCTCATCTTCTAAAACATATTCAAATACACAAAAGGATACCACGAGATTGATCATCATCATTATAAAGTTGTTGCTACTATACTTCCTTCAACTACTAAACTCTCCTATATCATAATATATTATTATTGTTTATATATGTGTACTTGTTATTTTATATATTGTATAAGTTTTACAGAAAAGAGTTCTTCTCCATTCCAGTTTTGTGTTTTATTGTCATTCCATATATTATTTTCATATATTGTACTCTGTCTTGTATACGTTTTTTTATAGTACTTATTACAAAAATATAACTTACCTTGTCAAATAATTGTCATTTCTCAGTTTTCAATCAAAACATCTCAGTATAAAATGACTCATATTATGCAAAATTGCATATATCTGTACATGTAATACGCACACATACACGTGTTATTTTGTGTAGTAACTATAATATAAACAAAACCTTTAAATTTTTTTTATTGCTGAATTGTTATATTTCTGAGATTGAATCACATTATATTGAATATGACTAACTATCCTCTCAAAGGTTAAAAATACTTTGATAAAAGACAAGGACACGACATAAAAAATAATTTGACACTAGGAATACAATCAGAAGTAATAAAAAAATGAGAAGACGATAATAAAATATACTTATAATAATATGTGAATAACACTTGTACCTTGAAGACAATAATTAACAAAAATACAACATATATACATACTTGAGAAAATTACTATATTATTATATACATATTGTTACACTTGTTGTTGATATATAGATAGATATTGATTGATACATTTTTATAACATTGTAATATATAAATATTACTACTTATTAATAATAATATACATAGGTATGTAAAAAGTTAGTGATAGTAGTGAGAGAAAAGGTGATTGATAAAAAAATTTATAGGCGAATTTGAATGATATTTTTATACAAATGTACGACGACTACATACATATTTCTTCCATTTTAGTAATATAACACACACATGTGTCTTTCATCCAACAAGACCTAATAATAATTAATTAAAGAATTCTTGTGTTGAATTAAATATCTTTCTGAAAATTACTTTGCTGAGTTTTGCTATTACGTTACATTTTGCAAATGACTTTTTTGAATTTCTAACAAACATGAAACAAGGACGTAAAGAGATCTCACTATATGCGCACTTATATATATAAAGTAAATGTATAAAAATTCATTTTAATGTCATTTGTATTTTTGTGTGTGCCGAAAACTAAAGTAATGTGTAACTTTTTTCAGCAAATAATGTTTTCAGAATATGTAGTAGTTTAGAGAAGAAAATGTTTATTACATAAAATGCTAACTCTTATTATTGTACTTTATCTCTGAGAGAGTTTGTCTCTTTTAATTTTGGTCGTTGGTATTTTATTATGGGTTCTCTTTTTCTACTCCGTCTATTCCTTTATAATGTAATAGTATGGTCCTCAATCTTAATACTTGTGTACCTTATTAAATTTATTAGTAAAAAAAGCGATTGAATTTGATATATAGAGAGTCCAGTTGAAAGAGAATTTTTGTGTGATTACTGAAAAGTTTTTAATACACTTGTTAAAGTTATGAAAATGTACTTTGTCTCAGTTTGTACAACATTTACCTAAAAGTAATATATATATATTATTATTGTAATGACTTCTTATTGATAGAGGTGATTGTACATATATCGTTTTTTAGATTCTATATTTAGAAGCTATGTTCTATATTTGTTAAAAACTATTTTAGTTTAGAAATATATACACCACTCACTCACTACACATATCCATTATATTACTACAAAAAAAACAAAGACTATCTACAAAATAGAATTATAATTAGTAAATACCGCCCAGTACCTATTATAATTAGCTATATATTATACAATCAGAATTGTTCAACTGCACTTTTTTATTTAATTGACAATCATGTGAAAAAAGACAGTCAGCAGTTCAACTGTACTTTTTGCACACTCTCATTTTCTCCTCTTATTTACACGGAGCACTTATTCTGTATCACTAATCATGTTGCTAGTTTTTTGTTATTTTATTATTATTGTTATCTCGGAAGTTTTTCTTCAGTTGTTAAGTTTTTTTAAAAAAGTTGATACCATTGTAATTGTACACTTCTTCATGTTGTCTGTTATTATATAATAATAAATAAGTAAACTATAAATAATGTCGTCTCATCTGAAATCTCTAAAAAATAAAACAAGAAATTTTCCTGTTTTGTCTCAATTTATTAATTTCAAGCATCTATTAGAATATTGATTGTTTTGTAAAGCATCTTGATAAAATTTTTTGATTCAATTTTCTCATTTCTGCTTCACTAATTTGTGCTGGATGACGATAATTTCCACAATACTCTGAAACAAATGCTCCATTATTAGTTCTAGGACTGCTGCTTGTTGATGAGTGGCTACCATTATTATGATTATTATTATTTTTAGTAGTAAGAGTTGTTTGAGTTGCAGCATTTTTAATCAATTTTGTTGATTTCATCATGAAATTCATTCTCTTTCCAGTACTACTCGTTACAGGAGGTTTAGTATTATTGTCATCAGCACCACTATTCATATTTCTATTTTTACAAGGATAATGTGAGGACATTTGAGTACGAAATCCACTTTTTGCACGTCTCTCTCTATTTCTATAATACTGTCCATGTAATGGGCATAAATATGTAGACTTTAATGCTGCTTTAGCTATATCACTCAAATTGGCTTGTACACCAATTCCATTAGTAGTATTCATTTGTTTCTTCTTTTCATTATTAGTAATACTATCACTACTATTCATGCTATTTTTACGACTAACATTATTACTGCTGCGAACAATTATAGGAGCGTTGTCATTCTTTTTGCTTTTATCTTGATTGCTATCTTGCAGTGTTTCAGATTTTTTCAGTAATTCCAGAATTTGTGATGATGGTTTTCTTTTCAATGGTTCTATTGCACTTTTAGATCTCGTTATCTGCAAAAATAAACAACCTCTACTTTGTCGAGAACTATATCAAAATTAAAATTTATTATCAAGTAAATCTACCTTATTATTATTGTGCGGCGTTGAACTAGAAGACGTATCACATTTCCCCATAGAATTTTTACGACTTTCACCATTTACGTGTATTTTAGCTTCTAAACTTTCACTTTGATTAATATTATTGTCATCTTTAGTTTTTTCAACACTTTTATCATCATCATCATTATCTTTAATTAGCTCACCAATACAACTCAAGTTCATAGCAGATTTACATTTTTCTCTAGTATTTTTAACAAGTGGTTTAAATTCAAATGGGTGTCTCTCCCAATATAATGCTAGCTCAATTTCTGGAATTAATGTTCTTTTTAATTCTAATTTTTTACTTCCTTCTATTTCAGTTGATTCCATTGTTCCTAATGGTCGAGCTTCTTTTTCAAACTGTTCAATAGCGTATTCTTCTTGAACCAAAAGTTCGTCAGTTTTAGGACGAAATACTCTATTTTTTCCTAAATTTGTTGGTGTAGGTGGCCAAGGATAATGAAATGCAAAAGCTATTGGACGAGTTTGACCAAGTGAACGTCCATCTTTAGTAAAGTATAAACGCTTGTTTTCTTCTTCTCTATCACTTTCCATGAGTGCAAATTTAATAATACAACAGCAAGAAGAACTACTACTACCACGACTTGCTTCCGGAAACAACTGTCACTTATTCTTAGTTCTCGTGAGAAACTCATGGTGAAGAATTTGTTGGATGAATAGCAATTTTGTACACGAATCATAATAACAAGAAGACAAACTAATATACACTACAAAATATATTATAATATACCTTATGGCTTATATTATAGATTGAACGCTTCTTCCTGTGATACAGCATGAATGTTTGGTCAATGCGTAAAGAAAATTGGATTTTATATTGATCATCATCAACATGTATATAAGTAGTAGTGTGTAGTAATATATATCATATAGTCTTTTATTGCACTATTTTGTTTTGCATGCGTACAAGATTAACACATTTTATATATAGGCCTGCATTTATTTAATGTAGTCTTGTCACGTTTTTTTTCATTATTATATACCTAAATAAAGACTAACAATGAATGTAAATATCACCGATACCAGTAGTAGTTATTATGAATTATTTTTTAAGGCAGTAGTTTTGTAAATATATTAATTAGTAAAACCAACAAAATAACAGAGAGGCTGCTTTTAACTCAAACAAATATCTTGGAATGATGATGATCTCATCTTTTGTTTGTTATTGTTTATGGTGTTGCAAATGCTTCAAACATTACAATTTTTCCATCATTTGGAATGATAAGTAGTCCAGAAAGATGTGATTCACATGGAACAAATAAACAACTTCCAGGGAAAAGATTCACTGATAACTCATCGCCTGATTGAGCTACTGCTTTACCAGTGCCACTGATGACAATTAGAATTGAACAAGAATCAGCATGTGGAGATAAGGCAAATGCATTGTCATTCTAGAATTCAGAAATGTAATTAATTATTAGTTATATAATAGGATACATAGAGATACTGATAGATACCTCATATTTGATAACGGCAAATTCTGGTACTGGAGGATTATAAAGAAAAGCAGAACCATTCATCATTGGAGAAGCTTCTATAAATTTCAATCAAGTTAATAAAAAAATAATTAATAAGATTAAATGCGAGGTATTGAAAAAAACTCACCAAACATCCAATCTTGTCCAGCACTGTAAGTCAACATTTCTACAAGAGTTTCAACATCTTTGGGTTTTGGAGTTAAACCGGCACGTACAACCTTTATATTCAATAGTTTTTTTATAAACATCTAACAATCTAATAGAAGGTAATATATTTTCTTACATTGTCACTACATGCCATACACTCAACACAATTCCCATTAATATATGCATGTGGTTCATTAGCTGGAAGAAATACAGCTTGTCCAGGTTCCAGCTAGAGTAAGAATAATTAGATAATATGCACTTTTTTGTGTGCTCTCAATTTATAAGATTGAAATATTTGTAGTAACTGAAAAAAAATCAAAATACCAATAAATGTTGAAGAAAGTATACGCAGAATATACCAACATCATTGGGAAATTGCTGTGATAGTTTTATTATAAGCTCTCCTTCTAAATTAGCTTTCTCTTCATTATCCATTTTCTCCAAACGAGTAAGTAGTGACGACAATTGCTTTGTTATAGTTTCAGGTGGACATTTCATCAACTTTGTAAAAACAGTTTTGAGATTGTCTTTTGTTTGATCTGTTTCAAATTGTGAAACTAAATCTGTACCAATGATTTCTTGAAGCTCAGGTACTTCTGTAAATCACAAAAATAATATTAGAAAGTTATACTCACACGATAATATATTGCGTAAAAGAATGTTATTACTTTTAAGAAAACTGATAATTTCATCAAAAGATCTAAACCCACAGATCATTTCAAATGGAGTAAGAGCAATTGCCATTTCAGGTTTATGATTTGGATCCTTGTATACTTGAGGTTGCTCAGAATGTAAAAGTTTTGCCTTTTCTACATTAGGATGAGCTTGAATTGACAATGCTTTCTCTACAGATAATATCTTGAATAAAAATGGAAGTGTAGAACCAAATGTCTCACGACTTTTAGCACCAAGAACTGTAACATTTTCTTGAATGAATGTCGTCAATGTTTTTTGAGTATTTTTAATTTTAGAAGTTCCATTTGGATGAGTGCCGAGCTGTAGTTAATTTGAAAGAAAAAACAATATTATTAAGCACATCTACTAAAATAGAAGTATTTGTGGCGTTTTGTCTTCATACCCACATCTCAGCATAATGGCCTATATATAAAGACACAGATGTCAAATTATCAAGTCATAATTATGTAACAACATTATATTAAAAAAACTTTCTCTTATTCTTACCGTCATTATCAATGATGAATGGATTACGAGAATGAGCTGAACCAGATTCTGCCAATTTGGCAACTAAACTAGATTGCCCTTTTTTACCCCATTCATATTGTTGTAAAGCTGGTTCTAATTCCATGATTGTTTTATTATATCGCCGACAAGCAAAAAAATTGACAAATCTTCCGAGGATGGAATAAATTGAGCAAACAGGATTATTATATAACGCGGCATGAGCTAGCACGTGTATGAACTGTGACGATATTTTAAAAAACAGTGTGTTGTGTTTTATAAAAAAAAGTTTAAATCTCTTTTTGTCATTGTCTCCTCTGTCTGTATAATTTCTTTGTTCTTTCTGTAAATCTCGTGTCATAATCAGATAAATTACTACTTTACCTTAGAACATAAAAGTGAATAAGTGATCCTTATTAAAAGTAAGTCCCTAGAAGAATCTGTCTTTATATTTATTTATACTTCATAACTTCACAGGATACATTTTTTGTTATGTCATTGTGTTAGTGATTCATTCTGTTTGTCTTTTTTGTCATCTCTTTTTTTTAGATTTCTGTTGTCGTGTATCTTGTCTATCATAAAGATCATCATCATCATCATGGACTCTACTAATATTCCTACCGAATTCCCTTTGATTTCTTTGTTACCAAAAAAAGAAACTGATGTACTGAATTTTCTAGCTAAGTATCCAAATTATGATGGAAGAGGCATTGTTATTGCTGTTTTTGATAGTGGAATTGACCCTGGTTAGTATGGAAGTTTAATTTGTCTTGTAAGTTTTATAACATGACATAACACTTTTATTCAATTAGGTGCACCTGGATTACAAAAAACAACGACTGGCCAAACTAAAGTGATTGAACGCTATGATTGCACCGGTGCTGGAGACTGTGACACTTCAACAATTGTTACTCCGTCTGCTGATGGTTTTATAACTGGCCTAAGTGGAAGAAAAATGAAGGTTTGTTATATATATAGTTGCTTTCAACAATATCTATAATTAATTTGTTTCAACTCTTCAGATTCCAGCAGCTTGGGCAGCTATGAATCCTTCTAATCAATATCATATTGGAATTAAACCTGTCTATGAATTTTATACTCCAAAAGTTAAAGAAAGAGTAGAGCTCAAAAGACGTGAAACAAATTGGGATGGTCCTCATCGTATGACAGTAGCAGAAACTAATCGAATTCTAAGTAGAGAACAAGGATCTACAAATGGCTCAAAATCTGCTGATTCATTATCACCAATTGAAAAGTTGCAAAAGGAAGAAAATGAGAGTAGATGTAAGGAGAAAATAATACTATATATTTGTGTGAATAATATCAATTATAATAATCTTATTTCTTTGTATATCAACCAGTGGAAGTTCTTCAGATACTTGACAAAAAATATAAAGATTATGGTCCACTCTTTGATTGCGTATTATTTAACAATGGAACCGAATGGAAAGTTTGTCTCACTGATAATGGTGATTTAGAAAATGGATCTATATTTTTAGGAGAATACTCACTTCATCAAGAATTTACGCCTATATCAAAAACTGATCAAATGAATATTTCTGTAAACGTATGGGATGATGGAAATAAGCTTGAAATTGTTGGAATGTGTGGAAGTCACGGAGTAAAAATAAATTATTATATTTATTGTTGTTAAGAATTTCAAATAATTTTTCAATAATTCTTTTCAGACTCATGTTGCATCTATCGCCAGTGCTCATTTTCCCGATACTCCAGCTTTGAATGGCGTAGCACCAGGTATGTAAAGATAGTTATTTTTTGTTTCTTCCCATTTGAACTTCAATTATTTTTTTTAATCTTAAAGGTGCTCAAATTATTTCAATGACAATTGGGGATGGAAGATTAAATAGTATGGAAACAGGAACTGGTTTATCTCGTGCACTTGGTTTTGTAATGAGAAATTCTCATCGAATTGATGTAATTAATATGAGCTATGGTGAGTTATATTTTTTTAGTGGAGTAAGTGGGGTAGTTCTAACGGAAAAATTATATCATATCATAGGTGAACATTCGCATTGGAGTTCAGCTGGACGTATAGGAGAATTGATGAAAGAAGTCGTAGATAAACATGGTGTTACATTTGTCGCAAGTTTAGGAAATCATGGTCCTGCTTTAAGTACAGTAGGAACACCACCATGGATAAAAGAAAGTACAATTATTGGAGTTTCAGCTTATGTATCACCTGATATGATGCAAGTAGAATATTCAATGAGAGAAAAATTAAGTGGAATGGCTTACACTTGGACAAGTAGAGGTCCAACACTCGATGGTGAATTAGGACCGTCAATTTGTGCTCCAGGAGGCGTAAGTTAAATAAAAATAATTACTACTTTTCTTACCGTGTCAATCTATACTTTATGATAATTTTTTTTTGTAATACAGGCCATTACATCAGTACCAAAATTTACATTAAGATCTACCCAATTAATGAATGGTACAAGTATGTCTGCGCCGCACACTTCTGGCGTAATAGCATTAATTATGTCAGGTGCAAAAGATAGAGGATTTCAATGGTCACCATACTCAATTAAAAAATCACTTGAAAATTCTGCACAATATCTTCCAAATGTTGATCCATTTGCTCAAGGATGTGGACTTCTACAAACTCAAAAGGCATTTGAAGTTTTGGAGACATTATCAACACTTCCTGAAAGAGATATTCGTTTTAATATCACTGTAACTGGAGGTCAAGGAAATACAACAGGATTCTCGCCAATGAGAGGAATTTATATTCGTGACACACCAAATGATAATAAACCAAAAGAATATGCTGTAGCTGTTGATCCAGTCTTTCTTAAAGATCAAGAATATGGTATAATATAATAACTCAAAGTTTTTTTCGTCAACTTATCAAATTATTTATTATCTAAATTTTTAGATCCTGATGCCAAAGCTACTTTTCATATTAATCTGTGCCTAATTTCATCTGCTCCTTGGGTTCATGTACCATCATATTTTGATCTCGCTAATCTTCAACGCTCATTTAATGTGAAAGTTGATGGAGAAGGACTTCCATATGGTGCACATTATGCCAAAATTAATGCTTTTGATTCATCAGATATAACTAAAGGGCCAGTATTTTCTGTACATGTCACCTTAATTCGATCTCAACAAGCAATTACAGTCCCATATTTTCGGCCAACGATTGAATTTCCAACTGTTCATTATGCTGCTGGTCAGATACAAAGATATTTTATTAAAGTACCAACAGGAGCATCATGGGCTATGCTTAATCTCAAATTACATGGAAATAATACTGCTATTAGTAGTGGAACATCATTAATTGAAGGAAGTAGCTCATCAAATAATACTACTACTACTACAGCTCGTTTTGTTATTCATGCAGTTTCTTTAGTTAGTAATCAGTGCTGTAAAACTGATGAATATTATAAAATGATTACACTACAACCAATGGAAGAATCATATTTACCATTTAAAGTTACAGAAGGAAGAGTACTAGAGATTGTTGTAGGAAGATGGTGGTCTGAACAACCAATTCCGGCATTACTTAGTGCTAATGTAACTTTTAGAAGTGTAACATTAAAAACACAAGGAGAAATTCTTATTTCTGCAGCTGACATGTATCAAAAATTACAAATATCAAATTTGTTTTCAACAGAAGAAATATCGCCTTCAGCATCATTAAAATATCAAGTTCAATTACTTCGGCCTACAGATGTTCGAATTGTTCCATTATCAAATCCTCGTGACATGATACCAAAAGATAGAATTATTTATGAACTTCAATGTACTTATAATTTTTCACTTAGTAAATCAACAGAAATAACTTTAAATTGTTCTTTACTATCTGATACATTATATGAAGGTGAATTTGAAAGTCAACTTTGGATGTTATTTGATAGTAACAAAAGATATATTACAAGTGGAGATGCATATCCGTCAAAATATAATACAAAAATTGAAAAAGGTGATTATTTTGTGCGGATGCATTTTAGACATGAAAAACGTGATTATTTACAATCTTTAATGACTGGTAATCCATCATCATCATCTTCATCATCATCTGCAACTTCATTATTAAATGGACAACAATGGACAGGAGATTCACAGATTCCTTCACTTCCATTACTTTTATCAATGAAACTTCCATCATCAATTACATTGGATATCTTTCAAACACAATATGAATTACAAGATTGTAAAACACCAAAGAAAGGAACTAATTGGACTACTACATTAAAGAAAGATACATCAACAAGTATATTTTTATCTTCTTATTTAAGCGAGAAGTAAGTTTCTTATTTTTTTAGAAATAAATGTTGGATACGTTTTACTTAATATGTTTTTTTCTTTTTTGACATATTTAGAGTTTTGAAAAACTTTCCTGGCTCGTCTACTCTTTATTTACAAGGATCGTTAACAGTAGCTAAAGATGAAAATGCAAAGAAACTTTGCTCTTACCCTGTGAAATTATTTCTTCCTGAAATTCCTTCAAAAATTAAAACATCATCAAGTAGTAGTACTACTACTAAATCTGAATCTGATAAAACCAAAGTTGAAGAAATGAATGAACAAATGCGTGATATTCAAATTAGTTGGTTGAGTAAATTAGATGGTGAAGAATCACGTAAATTGTATGAAAAATTGAAAGTAGAACATGATTCTCATTTCATGCTACATGTTGGACGACTTCAAGCACTTGATACTTTCAATTCTTCATCTTCATCAACAGCTTCAACAGCAGATGATAAAACTAATGAATTAAATTCCAATAATACTTCTTCGGATTTAACATCACCAGCAAATAATGGAAAAAAACAAGAGACATACAAAGAAATGATTCAATTGGCTGATAAAATTCTTAATATGATTGATAGACAAGCTTTACTTTCTTATTATGGAACTAAAAATTCTTCTAGCTCATTACAAGTTGATGCTGCAAAAACTAAACAATCTATGGATAAACAAAAAACTGCTGTAGTTGAAGCATTAGTAAAGAAAGGTTTATCATTAACAGAACTTTGGAAAATGTCACAAGATACTGAAGATCCAATTGATGAAAAAATATCATTGGAAATGATTGATGAAATATATTTGGAAGTTGCCAAATTTGCTGAAATGACTGAATCACGGGTAAGTAGCTACTTATTATTATATAATCTGTTTTGTTTTGATTAAAAAATTCATAAAAATAACTCCTTTTTTACAAAGGTTGTGGAATTTACAATCCAACATGCTATCGTTCATGAACATTATGGCAGAGCACTTCGTCTTCTTTTGAAGCAAATGGAAGATCAAAGTAAATGGAATATTGAACAAGACAATAAAGTCTTGGATGTCTTTCGTAAATTAGGTTGGAATCATTGTGTATGGTTATGGGAAGAACTAAAACTTCTTAAATATTGTAAAGAGTTTAGACCTTTCTAACTTTCTAAATCTTTTATACTATACAAACTGTTGTAAATTGTGTAAGAAAAAAATGTGTTTTCTTAAATATATATTACTACTACTATACTATAATCTTCTTCTAGATTTTAGAGTCCCTACATGATACATATTATTATAATAAATGAATAAAAAATAAGAACCTTGCATTGCACATATTATATATAAAACTATTCACGATAGAAAATTTCAAGTATTGCTTTATTCTTTTTTCTCGGCATTCATATGAAATATATATATTTGATTTTTTTACACAATTTAACAGTCATTTTAAAAACAATAAAAGAGTTACAGTAAGAAATATTATACATTCAAAAATATACTCCACTACCTTGCTGAGTAGTATTAGTAGGTTCAGTTTTAATAATACTTGTATCATTCATTATGGCATTTCCAACAATTTGTTGTTGTTGTTGAATTCCTATCCCACTAGCAGCGGCTGTAGTAGTTGTTACAACTTGAGTTAGTTGCTGTGGATGATGATGAATTGTTGGTATTGTACTTTGTTGAGGTGTGTGAGATACACTTAAAAATGGAATAGAAAAGCTGCCATAACCAGCTAATGAAGATATTGGATAAATTGGTGTAAATGTATGAGTTCCCGTATCTATAATAATAATGTAAGGAAGAGAAAGTCAAAAGAAAAACTTAAGTATTGATCGATTTGTATAGTCTACTATAGTATATATCTTACTTGTTTGAAATCGACTAATAAATTGGGCAGCAGTCATTGGTCCAACAGCAACAGGAGTGCCACTACTTTGTAAAATGGTATGGGTAGGAGTAACATTATGAGTTTCGCCACCACCACCAATATTTACGACTTGCTGGTGTTGTTGTTGTTGTATAGGTAAAGGTATAGTTGTATTAGTCTGTTGATATATAATTTTCATTAATTGAGAAATGCACAATTATAAGTAGAATTATCCAATTCACCTTAGTGTCTATTACAGCATTAATACCCTGTAGCAATTTCTTTCCATCTGGCAAATGTGGATTTCTACAACCTTTGCATTTACATTCAAAACATGCTTTGGCATCCACATAACACGGACACCTGTCACACAAGTAATGATAATGAATAATCAGTAATTAGTATAAAGCCCATTGCAGCTTCTTGCTTGGGAATTTAAATTAAGATTACCGTTGACCACAACAAGTCAATTTTCCTGGAAAGACTGCAGCATGTCCACATCGACATCCTCTTCTAAGTTTATCTAATTTGGCTTTTGGAAATCTCACCTGTATATACAATAATTATTAAATTTAAACTAAAATATAGAGTATAACACTTAAATGCTTAATACCTTCAATTTCTTTACAATACCAATAGAAGTAGTATTAGAAGATTCACTACTACTACTAGTACTAGAAGATGCATTTGAAGCTGTAGTAAAACTAATTGGAAGATTTGTAGTAACTGATGGTTTATTATGAGTAGGTGACGATAATGACACTGTAATTCCATTCTGTAAAGTAGCAGAATTAGATGTAGTCGTAGTAGTGACACTATTCATTAAATTTTGTCTAATATTCTTAGTAGGAGAAGATGGAGGTGATACTATTGTACTATTATTAATTGATGGACGACGAATTGGAGATGTTACTATAATTTGTCTTGGTGGTGATGATGAATTTAGCTGTGTTTGTTGTTGATGTTGTGCTTGTTGTTGCAAAGTTGTAGTAATTGTTGAAGTTGATACACTTCTAACTACTTTCTGAGCTACTAATGGACGTGCACCAGTAGTAGCAAATGTAAGAGTTTTAGTTGGAGAAGAAGTATTACTAGTGTGTTTCATTAGCATTTCATTATTGATTGTTATACTACCAATACGTTGATGTCCAGTAGTTGATGCGGGTAAAGCTGTTATAGCCACAATCGGATTTTTAATAAATTGACCAACTGTCGATGTTGGAATAAGAAGAGATGGTTGTTGTGTTTGTGTTCTTTCAATTACAATCGCTGATGGCCTTGTTGTTGTATTTTGTTGGTGTTGAGTAGGAGAAGTAGCAGTACTAGTGGTTGGTGAAGAAAGTGGAGATCCAATTCCTTTTGGTGATGTAGATGATACAGTGACCATTGGCCTTGTTTGTTGATTTATATTTGTAATTGTTGAAGTAGCAGTTACTTGCTTTTTCTTTTCATGTCCAACATTATTATATACTTTTCTTGTTTCTGGCATTCTTGTTGAATTAAATGAAAGATGAGGCGTGTATGACGACGACGACGAAGAAGAATTGAAAAGATTAGTTGTAGTAGAATTTGTTGTTGGATATTCAGGAGATGATAAAGGTTCAAATTCTGATAATGTCGAAGAAGATTGTAATGTTGCTCCTTCTGTAGCATAGTCAATTAATTTGAAAGGATCAAATGTAGGATTTTCTAATGATTCTAATTTCCTTTGACATTCAGTTGACGTAAGAAAATATTTACAAAATTGTTGATAGCCACGTATTATAAGTCCAAGTTTTTTATCTGTATGAAAATGATTCCAATCAGAACAAATTGAACATTGTGGCCTTGATTTTTTCTTGAGACCTCGACATTCTGTGAAAAGAAATTAATTCATTGTGTCATTATTATACACTATAGTATTGACTTTTACCAAAAATGACCACATTACCTCTGCATGCAAAATGGAAGCACTTTGAAGTCGACACAGGATTTACAGGTAATAATTTACGACAAATGGAACAACTAAGTAGTTTACGAAGATTTGGAAGAGCTACAGAAAATTTTGCCATATCTAATTTCTCTAAAAATTTCCATGTTGAACAATATGCATCAATTAAACATCCATGAATTCTTTTCTTATATTCTGTCTCAACACTTTCAATGTCTATCATATCTTCATCTAATGGATGTCTTCTATGAACCATTTTTATTACTTTATAAAATCAACTCGTTTAATTTGAAATCATTAAAAATATATATCACAATATGTAAGATAAAGAAGTAATGCACAATTTACAACAAGGAACCAACTTTTACATGCTGCTAGTTCCGTTTGTCATGTTTATGTTCAACTTTTACATTTGATGCTTTTCTGAATTTCACATGTTTACAATTAAACTTTAGACTTTTAGGTAATCAATTTACATTTGAAATTTCCTTGCAATGCACCAGAAAAATTAGTTCTCCAGCTCTGGTAGTAGCCTACTACTACTATAGCTAGGTAATGCAGTTTCAGAGTTCTCTTAATTAGCAAAATGGGGCATCTTAGGACCCCCATATAGTAAAAGACGCTATGAAAATTTTCATGATACTTATTATATGCTATATATGCTAGAAACATATTAAATAACAACTGTAATAATTTGTTACAAGCTTTATTTTTTTTATTAAGTTCATTTTCTTCAACATTTACTTTTAACTGTCTTGTCACATTTGTATATATGTATATTTACATTATATTTATTATTCTTCTATATAGTGAACAAAAAGAAATGTTGATTGATTATTGATAGTACATTCTTTACTAATTATTAACTAGTATAATATATTTTGATGTTTTTAAATGATTAAAATCTTTTTTTACGTAGTAGTAGTAATAATGTATGGAAAATCACGACGAGCTAATAATAACTCTTATTGCATTTAGTATATCATCGATCGCATTCTTACATAAATACAAAGGCAAACATGTATGTATACTAGATATATTCAATTTTATCACTCATCTTGCGTATTAGCGTAATTAGCTTTAAAGACAAGACATAACATTCATGATTCACATGTAAGTAAGTAAGTATGCATTATTACATATTTAGATGATGAGGTAGTCTTAATCAGTAGTAAACAGTAGTAGTAGTAGTAATAGTAAAAAGTACTAGTAATATTTGGATTTAATATCTCTCTTTTACTCATCATTGCACGTGCTTCTTCAGCATATTTCTAAAAGTATATATAATTATCAACAGTGTATTTGTGTAGAAAGGAACAAAAAAGGAAGGTATTACATATATGTAAACACTAAATTGTTGTCTAACTATACAATTTCTTTTTTTTTCTTCTTTTTTGGACAAATAAAATATATATAGCATCTCACTTTGTTTCATAATACAGTATGCATTGCAATACAAAAAAAAACTATTAAAATTAACGACTTTAAAATATGTAGATTGTTTTTTGTTTCAAGCGGTAGGTATATAGATAATAATATTAATTTTTTTAAAGATTTAGTACACACAACACTTGTATTTGTCCTTTGTACAATAAAATCATTATATTTTCTTTTCTAAATAACTAAAGACTATTATAGGCACATTTGTATTAAATATAAGTGTAATTATTTTTCTTTATGCATTATTATAATATATATTTTTTCGACCACCATTACATATAATATAATAAAAATGATTTTACATGATATATTTTTTAATACTACTACACTTCAAAACAAAGCGTATTGTATCTAACATATGTAGGTGGATTACAAAATTGTGAATTGGGTGTTGTAAATGAGTCAAGAGGGTCAGTATTTGATGTGATACACATTGTAATTTTTGTACTATGCGTCGCTGACTTGATTTCTCTTCTCATTTCTGATTTCTTGTCACGACCACCCTCCTCAGAATATCCACTCTCATCACTAACATTATCATTAATTTCTTCTTCCTCACAACCATTACTATTATTATTATTATGATTACTATTACTATTATGATGATTATGCCTTCTCACACTACTTCTAATACTCTTGACAAAATCACTATCATCTCCATCATCAAGACTTGCATCATCATCATCATCGTCACCTCTGTTACTATTATGACGATGATCATCAACATCAGATGAATTATCAGCAGAATCACGATCTGAATTATAAGATGCTACTGGGTCAGAGTTTGATACTGGAAATGCAGGATAATTATCATCCTCACCATCAGGACTTGCAAGACTTGATCGTGACTCTGGTGGTATATCTAACAAATGCATTACTTTGTCGAAACCAGTCAAATAAGGTAAATCATTTAATTTCAAATCCATTGGAACTGAACTTGGTCTTTGATTTAATGAAGGTGGTGGTGTTCCAGGACGCCGAGAGACAACTGGATTATTAAAGTCTTGATGTGATTGACTCTTTATTTTTGATAGAGGTGAAGAAGATGACAAGTCATTAGGAATTTCATCTTCATCTTTTTCTTCATCATTTTCTACTTCGTCGTCCTCTTCTTCATTTTCTTCTTCAATTTCATGAGATGTAATGGCAGACATTGGTGGATATTGTTGTTGAGATGATGTAGACAATGATTTATTGTTGGCACATTCTGTTTCTACTACAGACTCATCATCATATTCTTCTTCAAATTCTTCTATACATGATAATTTGGGAGCAGATCTAGAATAAAAGAGATTATATAAAGTTTATTAGCGTGCCCCACATTTTTTGAGTTTTTAAGTACATGTGTCAACTTACTTTGATCTCTCTAATGGTGGCTTATAATTTTGTGTAGAATTGAGAAGGACCAGTCTTCTTTTTGCACCAGTGGCAGGAGTTGATGATGAGTACAAGCTCTGAACAATTGATAATCTTGCATTTTGTCGAATCATTTTCTCTTTTCGAAAGTCAAAGAGGGCTTCTGCTAGTCTATTTTTTAGGCACACTGCTAAGAACTTGGCACGATTTTCTTTACTGCATAATACTGCATGACATCTTAATTCTTGTTTTAACTTGCGACCTTCATGCCTAAATAGAAGCAAATGAAATATAATTAAAAAACAATAATAGTAATAATCTACTTATATTAATATATCTATTTTTAGCTACCATATATGACCTTCTTCATTTAAAAGTTAATATGTTCTTAAGTAAGTTAAAAAGATATTTTATTTACCTATAGATCCAACAAAATAGTTTAGGGTATTCAGTCACAACTCCACACCATGTAAGACGATTTGCCCAATATTCAGTAATTCCATGTTCTCTCGTATGAGCTTTTAGTCCTGTTGGAGAAACTGTCACTGTCATTTTAATTGAACCTCTTCCTTGAGTGTGATTTTTCCAGAGAGCTGATGCTGGACGAGCTAATGAGCCATCTCCTTTTGCCCAGGTAGTTACTACATTTCCTGTTTTTTAAATAGAAAAAGTTATATTACAAGAATACTTACAAAACTTTAAAAAGATATAATAAATAAATACTAACCTAAATATATCACTTTGTACGATGGGTCATCTTCAGTTATTTTAGCAAAGTCTCTTTTCCAAATCTTCCTCCATTTATGATGAACAAGATTAACTAAATTGCCAATTGACATATCGACAGCTCCTGTCATTTGTGAGGATGACAGAGAATTTTGATCATCTTGTAATTTCTTTCTTCTCACTTCAGTGTCTTCTTCCTCACTTCCATTGTTGATTGTACTACAAGACTCAATTGTTTTGAAATTTGACAACGAACAAGTAGAAGAAGACGTAGATGATGATGTTTCAACTTCTTCAATAGCAGTGTATGGCTTCACCTGCTCCATTTCAATTGTGTCAACCATGTTGAATCAAATAATGTCTTTCTTTTTATTCTAAATATATGTATATAATGGAACTTCTTTTCGCACAGGAAACAATGCAATCAAGTACTTTGTTAATACTATATATAAAGTATTACACAAATGTTGTTCAATGGCTTTGAGTCTCTGAAGTAATTATGGTTGAGGTAATGGTGCCATGTTTTTGTTCAAGATATATTTTTAGCCGTTACCTGTACACAAGGAAGAAAAACAAAGTTCATATAATACATGTAACAGCAACAAGACAAGAGATTAATTATCACAATAATAATAACAAACATGCAATGTACTCATTCTAATCTCTTCTCAAATATATAGTTTTCGTTCGGGAAGACAGAGAATAAGAAGATGTTCTACATATATAATGGAATTCTACTACTACCTAGTTAGATTATATACTTTCTCTGATTTGCAGCTTAAGATTATAATTTAGTATATAGAGTCTTAAAATCTTCCAGTAGTTGCATATAGTGCAGTCGTCCTTCAATAAATATAAAACAAGCATGATGAAGAAAAAGTCAAAAGTACAAATGTTCAAAGACGCATATTACCTAACATATCATATAATAATAATATAATGAAGCAAAAAAGTTTTCCTTTTTTCCTCTCTTGAGAGAGTTTGAATTACTTTTAGTATATATTACACAACAATTGAGAATGAATCAAGATTCTACTACATACATTAAAAACCAGTACTATACTGCGTGATATAAACACATACTGACTGGACAGCATGTCAGAGAGTCAGAGGATGTACTTGTATGATGACTAATTAAATGTTAGATAAGAAAAATACGTACAAAAATATAAAAAAGACTTTCTGGAATTCTGGATGTATAAAAAGAGCTGGCAACAAGTCGAATCAATTCTGAGAAATATATATGCAATAAAATATGCTGGTCGTTTCAAACAACTAAAGGTCTCTACCACAAAAAACAACAAATGAGTAATCACATATATATATATAATTTCATAATTTTTTCCTTCACAAATATAAGACATCTATATAACCTTCTCTAAAGGAAAACGTGTGTATTTAATTCGTCCTCTATATATGTAATGATCACTTTGCACTTATTTGAAATGCTTGTCTTCTATTACACATACATTTATAATCTTACCAAATCTAGCCAACATGTCCTAAAAAATGTTTACATGAAAGAATTCCATGACTTAAAAGAATTTGCTTTGGTTGACGTAATAGAAATGTGATCTTACTTATAGAAGCTTATAGCTTAGCTTAATATACAAACTCACTTTTAATAAATACTGTGTCACTATATCTAATGAGTATAAGAATACTATATGTTACACAAGAGAGGAAAACACTTTAGAAAAAGGAGCGAGTCCAATTGCTCAAATTAGTATTGAAACTTTCAGAAACAAAAATGTGAGCGAACAAACACAGAGTATATAGAATATCTTATCTTCTCTTTCTCACTCTTTGATGTTGACAGGATGTAAGAGGAAACAAGTGGAAGAAGTGTGAGTGACCATTGCACTCTCATTGAGACTCTATATACTACTCTGTCATTAATGAATATTATCAAAGTGAAAAACGTAAAGAGAGAAGACTCTTTAAAAGAGAGAGAGAACATTGTCTAGAGTAACACTCACCAAACAATTTAACAAACATATTCATTCATTTCTTCCTTCCTTCCTTTCTAAAAACTCTAATATGTTGGCAGCATATCATATCACATATACATGTACATATAAGCACAAACATGACATATGAGAAATAATCAAAGAGCCAAGTAGTAATAATAACTAGTTGCAAGTAAGTTTTGTTGTTATACTCTTCTTGTTACATTACAAACTGTATATATGAAAATGATGAACAGCACTGCACACAAAAGTACAAATAACTACCCATATCTTTCTCCTTTTAATAAGTTGACTAACTAAAGCTAACTAACGGACCACTAACTATATGCACACACAAAACATCAAACAACATATATACACAATACAAGCAAAAAAAAGAAACTCTCACTAACTACTCTCTCACTTTTTTCTTATGCGACAACTGCAACTTTTCTGATGACGATCAAATGAAGACTATGTTGTTGTTGTAGAAAAAAGTCTATGACCTGTTGCTATTGCAGTTGCTCTAAAGAGTGAATTTGGACAAGTAACAATAAATGTATATAATAACTAACAACAAAACTTCTTTATGACTTTACATTGCATTTTATGTACTTATGATGTATATACATAAAGTTTTACTTTTAGTATTTGTCACACGAAGTATAATATGTATTATTATGTGTACAAAAAAGAGTAAATAATGAATCTGTGTTTCTTATTTTTCTATATGTAATCTGCTCTAAGCTACATTAGTGTGTGCATTGATGCATATTAGAAAAAAGCGAGTGATTATGGAAATTATGCAGATGATGTTGACATATCTTTTAGAATTATGGTGACAATGACTAATCTTTAAGCGTAGTTTGGCGTTTCACTACTTACACAAACTATTTATGTATAATATTTTTACATAGGATGACAATTTCGCATGCAGTGATGCTTATGATTTTTATGCAAAAATTCTTAAGCTGCCTATAATCTTAAGCAGTTAAACAGAAAGAGTATCATATAGCAAGTTATGTTTTTTAGCATTTTGTTCTTTGTAAGTCGAACGTGATCTAACAAAAGTCTAACAGTATTTGACTCGTGTCATTTTTGACTTGATGCCTATGTCTACGTGTGCAAGTGCAAAACTGCGACATGACCGAATGAATTTTTTTCTAAGTAATATAAACCGATTTACATTGACGTTAGTCTACTATACTTTAAAAACAGCTCTATGTGTGGTTTCATTTTAGCACTCTCATAATTCGTCTCTTTCAAAATCATATTCTTACCTAGACTTTTGAATTTTATTTATGTCAAGACACAATGTGAATAATATTCTTCCAATTTTTGACTCTAGCGTAAAAATCCCTCATCATCACAACTATTCACATTCACACTACTCTTGATAATAATAAAATTTATTATGGTAGTCAAACACATAAAACACGACTGTTGGAATTTGTATTTAAAACTTTGTAGAATATAATAGTGTCTTCTCTTGTCTAATATATATGTTTACAAAACCACAGTGTATCATCAAACCACATAAATATGTTGTTCTACATAGACTTGTCTTTCTCTCCTTGCTTGTCTTTGCAATTTCAATACAAGTATACAACTCAATGCAAAAAGTTTACATGAGCTTTTGTCATTATTTTGCATGCGAATACAAAATATTAGAGAGTTCTCTCTCTCTCTTTGTTACATGTATGCAAAAGCTACTTTAACTAATTCTTTCTGTAAATGATACCTCTACTTAAATAACTTTACTCTATATATTTTCATATTTATGTATACTACACAATACTTTTACCCTACTTTTTGTGGCTATTTGCTTTCATTTCATTAATATACTATCTACATGAGTGCACTGGAGTTTCCTACATAAAAAAACTACATCATTGTATATGTAATTTATTAATAATAATAAGATAATGATGACTGACGACTACTACAGATCATACAAATAATCCTACACACATACATTCATTCATTTATGTCATTTTCTATTATATACATATATATACAAACCCACATCATATTATTAATATTTATACAATTTCACCAAAACTTTTGTTAGAAAGCTAACTAGCTGCTTTTGTATATATAAAAAACCTTGCTGTATATGTCAATGTAAATACAAATGAAAATAAAATTACTTACAAAAGTACACAGTAGTGTGGTAATATAATGAGAATGATGACAACATGAAACAGATCATCAACAAACTGACAACTTTACAATGATGATATAGAACTGCATTTACTACTATCAACTTGCAATAAAAGTTACTTTTGGTTGTTGTATTCATAGAGCAGGAACTAAACTGCTGTAATATAAATTGAGCTGAACTCTACTAACTGAATGAAGATAAAAAAGAGCAATGTTCGTATATAAATATTGGAATATTATATTACTGTTGTTGGCACTCTTGATTGTTCTATGCACAAAAGGATACTGCACAGGAAGTTTGTGTTGACTTTTTGTTTTTGTGGTCAACTCCAACTTTTATATATATATAAGATATATTTATCTCATGGAATTATTGTTTGCACAATTTAGACAAGTTGTACAATTCCAAATGATAATATGAGAACTCTTTAGTTATAAAAACTCTGTGTAAATACACTATGAAGAGCAATAAGCGATGAGCGGAACTGGACGTCCGATTGGTGACTGATACTCATGGACAACTTGTGGCTTGACAAGTATGTTGCTGCATGCAATGGAATTAAGTTAAGAGGAGCAGAGGAGAAAAATTACTTCCAGAAAATTATTATGACATGCATGGGGATGAGTTAAAGGGGAGACACGATACGATGATAATATAACATTGTATAATGATACTATACACAAGTCAAGGCTGTAAACTGTATATACTCTACTAACTAAAATTATATTTATATATTTCACTAGAATTTTTTTCCTACTACATACTACTGCAAAATGTATGATATTAGACATATGCTCATATTGCAAAATATGATGTAAATATCAAACGTTTTTGCTTCTTATTGCATGCAATGGAATTAAGTTAAGAGGAGCAGAGGAGAAAAATTACTTCCAGAAAATTATTATGACATGCATGGGGATGAGTTAAAGGGGAGACACGATATGATGATAATATAACATTGTATAATGCTACTATACACAAGTCAAGGCTGTAAACTGTATATTAGTGTATATACTCTACTAACTAAAATTATATTTATATATTTCACCAGAATTTTTTTCCTACTACATACTACTGCAAAATGTATGATATTAGACATATGCTCATATTGCAAAATATGATGTAAATATCAAACGTTTTTGCTTCTTACAATTTCTGTTGCTGATATATATCTATTACATAAATCACGTCATCAGAATATATTTAAAAGAAATCATTACAATAAAATAAATTCAGTATCATATTCTATTCAAAATAGAAAAAAGTTATGATTAAATAATCTAATCAATAAAATGTATAATGTTGACGAGTGTCTGCTTCGATTCTACAAAAAAATATCATATTTCAACATTTCCTTCTTTTTAAATAATACTATACTACAAATTATTGTTCCCTTATTGACGTACTCACAGAGTGTGCATACAAATCTTGAGATTAACGCTATTTGTCATCAAACTTATTAATATTCTTCTTAGAAAAGAAAGCAGAGCGTATAATTTGTTGAAATAATAAATATGCTACAAAGGAAATGTAATTTAGTATAACATCATTGTCACAAGGTATTCGTGCGTAGACTTTTGTTGGATGATTTCATAATTTACATGATGATTTAAAAAATGTTCACCACTACTACTAGTTAATTACACTCTTTTACAGATACATATATACATAAATAGAAACAACACTATCTTTATACTCTGAGTTGTACTCATTCATATCTCATCTGTCTAATTATAAGAGCAAAAATAAGACTTGCTATATAGAAAATAGAAAAAGACCATCTCTCTCTAGAATTATCTTTTAACTTTGTCCTGTAGTTGCTAACTCCCTTTTTCTTCTTTGCTCCACTAATAGCTTTGGTCAAATTCTGGATTTTGTCAGTTAAGACTAGTTTGGTTAAAAAACAATAGGATTTATGATAAAAATGAGAATTAAATTAGCATAATATTTTCTTTTAGTGTAGTGGCTATAAGTGACGTTACATTTATACTCTTTATAACACACACTTGCATTATTCTATACAATAAAGATATTCTCTTTTACATTGTACATTGTACTATATCTGTAGTATTGCTACAAATTCTACTTGCTAATATTAGTAAATGAGTTACTGTAAGTGCAATGCTACCTAATATGACGTCTTTGCTACTCGACTCACTTGACTCTTACTCACTCTACTTACAATATAATCTTTGAAACATGTTGAGCTTGTTTCAAACTCCAATATGTCATAATATTATTTCTTGTTCCCTGAAAACGACAAGACATCACTAATGATACTGTAAATTGTGTAAATGGCATTTCTTAACTAATGGTTAGCTAGCCAATATTGAAAGAAGCTATAGAGTTGAACTTGTTGTAAACTACAGAGTTTTTTTACTGACACAAAAAAAGTTTATAAGATTCTATAGAGTTGGAATTTGCAATATATACAAACATGGTATTAAATGCTAAATCTTCTTCATCAGCTCATTTTGTGTAATACTTTTCTTTCTAGTACACATTCCTTTAATACAAACAAAGTTAATGCGCAAATATGTCTAGTTTAACTTTTATTGCTACATTACAGAGTCCATTAGTATTACAGCATCTTATAGCAGAGAGTATACAGATTCAAAAGGAAACAAACAAGAAGTACAAGCTTGAGAGAGAGAGAATTGAGTTTATGTAAGAATGCCAAACTGCATAAAAATGAGATGGTGACGATACTTGTCTCACATAATAGAGAAGATGACCTGTCTACAATCTTGTTTACATTGTAATCTGCTGACTTCTTCTCTCTCATCCTTGTCCTCCAAATGCTAAGTTCAACTCAGCAAGATATTAATGAGCAATTATTTGTATGCGTATGATGATGACAATGACGCGATACAGGAATAAAAGAATTTTAAATAAATATGTTACGTAAATGCGCATAAAATTTCTACTGATTTTAGAGTTCCTCAGTTAGAAAATGTTGCACAAGGATTTTAGTAGTCTAGCTAAATGAAACATGCTAAAATAACTCTCTTGCTTAGAATTGCTGCTTTATTAAATGCCGTCTTAATATAAATAATCCACTTATAACAAGTGTAATGTTTAGTCTGATGAAAGGATTAAATTTCTATTTATACAATCTTTCTCAAGTCTTATGAATGCTAACGACATTTAAATTTGCTGAGCTTTTGTATTTAACTATATACTGTAGTGAATTAACTGCCAGTAGTTAAATGAATGTAAATTAACTTATGGCTCTTACTTCTCAAATCTCAACTAGAAAATACTTGAGTGCTCTGTTCAAATGAAATCGTGCATACACTTATTTTTTATTCTTTGTGAAAAAAATTATTGTAGTAATAATATATTGGTACAGAGAGAGATGCATTTCTCTACAGCATGCAATCGCATAATACTACATAACTTTTTTTTGTTAAAGAGGTAGTCAATTTAAATCAGGGGTTATTGAAAGGTTAAATCTTGGATGCTATAACTGAAAGTTATACAATATTGCTCAATGACTCAAATTATTATTTAGTCAATTGATTATCAAAAGGAATTAGAAGCATAGTTATTTAGGTTACTTTTTTAAGAGAAATTTTCTGAGGTTTGAGAAATTAAGTTAAATAGCATGCTATTTCGAAAGTAATTTCCCTTGTGGTCTTATGGAATAATTGACACGATTGATTTTTATATTTTCTGCATAACTTGAGCAAGAAATAATTTTCTATATATTTAGACTTGGTCGCGTCAACATCAAATATCAAGGCTTCATTATGGTATTCTTTTATTTTTTGCTACAAGTCACTTCATTCAGTCAATGTCAATTTGTAAAAATATAGACATTGTATAAACTCTACTTGTTGCTATCTCATAGTCACCACTACTACTACTACTAACCATTATACACTGAAACGAACCAAATCATGAATAAATCATCAAGGACGATGAGGTTGAACCTTTTAAAAAGTTGTTTTTCTCTACATATGCCTCAAAATGTCTGTTAGCACAAAATGTTGTTGAAATCTCATTACCATTTAGACATTTACTTTTTTAGGTATTGAATAAATAATAAATCAATGAGTGTAAACTTTCAATATTTGCTATATTATAAACTCATATACAGGTGAATGTGTATGACGTGTTTATTTAAATTTAATATTATTTAATTTGTAGATTTCTACTTAATTCCTCAAAGCACACAATATCTAATTGTGTTTACTACTAGAAATTTTCGGATAATAATAGATATTTTTTTCTACCCGCAATAAACCTAATACATATTTATACATTTCAGTTGATTGAATTTGAAAATTTTCCATATATTGAAATGATTTGCTCATCCTTGTGCAAATAATGAAAAAGGTCATACAAGTTTTGTAACACTAAAATTTAATGTATTGTAATTTTCCTGTGAATTATTTTTCTTATCGGCCACTAATCTAGTCTAAACTTACGTAATGAAATGTGTGAATGTGAACAACACAAACAGGCAAAATGACACAACAGTGTGAGAGTGAGATATATTTATTTTATTGCAGCAACAAAGTATACTACTACTGATGATGATGAAGATACTTTCTTTCTGAGATGGAAAGTAAGTTAGAGTTGTATATAAAATCAACGGTTAGGAAGTTTTATATTGTTTCAAAGTGTTAGAAATGAAAATTAGGTTGAATAATTTAATAGTATAAGGTACCAACTAGATACATGTACTCAGACAAACTAATCAATCTCTATTAAAGATTACAACCTAACACAACAATTTACTACAACAACTGCATTTCATTGATAATAATATTAGAGAAGAAAAAATGACACATACATGTACAATTTACTAGGTTATTCCGTATGAAAATCATAAAAGCAACTTTTTTATAGTCATAAATGTGCTACTTAGCCATACTGCATGTTAAAGTCTTTTTCCTAAAGGTCGATAAAAGGGTAAAAGTGAAAAAAACCAAGAAAAACAATTATTCTATGCACTTCTTCTATAATAAATGTAGAACATGAGTTCTTTGAGTACATATAATAGATAAATATACATACATATTGTTGTTGTTACTGCAAGTGCAAAGTAGGTATAAAATATATGAATACTGACATACTACTGATAATTCACGGTGATTACTGACGTTTTTTTCAATTCACCTGTTGCGTGACAGTCATCCGGAAATATCTGGTGATTACTTCACTTTAGCTCAGTACATTTATCACTCTTGTACAACAATCTAATGAAGCAAAAAGTGTATTAGTTAAGTCTTCCTAGAGTTTCAATTATGTATGCTAGTTGCTCTTGTAGTCATATGTGTGTTTGTCTTAAACTAATTTTTTCTAATTCTTTTGAAACCCATGTTACTAAAAATAACAGCTGTAGTGCATACTAAATACGAGAGCTAGAGAGATAAGAAAGCAAAGTTTGGAACTAATTGTTTCTTCTATAGTTGCATGTGCAATTGCACCATGTTATTTTTTTCAAATGATTACTATTATTATTGATACTTGTAGAAAATTTCTATATAATAGAGTAAAAAAGTTCAAGGATGTGTACATATGAGTTTAATACACAATTATCAATTAACAGAGAAAGCTCTTTTTTTTGAGGAAATTAGAAAATAGATCTTATGCAGTCATCCAAACAAGCAGTCCCAATTTTAGTATTATGCCGTTTATATTATATTGATCAATGAAGATGATCAACTTTGATACCAACTATATAGCTAGCACACGGAAGCCTCTATATAAGAATAAATGTAGAGCAATTCCTAAAAAATAGAGAGATGCATTTCCTACCTAAAATATGTACAAAATGTGATAAACTGTTATCTTTCTACATATTACATGTTGCTACACTCTCATCCATTTCTTGAGTCTCTACTTCAACTACTCTAATGCACAAAGTTTTGTTGTAATCATCATGAGAGATCTTTATGGATCAAGTGTATCAATGTACAAAGTATAGAGTAATAACAACATAGAGGGTACAAGAATAATAATACAATTGTTTGAGCTCTCTTTAAGAGTTGGCTAAGATGATGAACAAATGTTTTGCAAGGTATAACAAAAGATAGGGTGTGGTAGAGAAGAGAAGAAGAATATATAAGCTCTTCTGGTGGTGGTGGTTGAGTACGTTATGGCTCTATGCGGACGAAACTACAGATATGAGATTCTTTTTTTGTACTGTTATATTTTTCTAATTTCAATCTTCTTCTTTTAATAATCACATAGAGTAGAAGTACAGATAAAATAAAATGAAATGGACTTTTTTCTATTATCCTGTTACATTCGTTCGTTCCTTTTACTCATCTTCATTCAAATTGCAATATGTTTTCTCTATTCCTATTATAATCTATGGATATATAAATTCATTTTTGCTCATTTGTGTGTTCACATACGTGTAAAATTCATTCAATTATAGTTAGTAGTAACTATCCTAAACATAAAAATGTCAAATGAAAGTCATTTGAAAATGCTTACTCACTCAGAGTTGTTATTCACTGCACTGTCAAATACCTTTTATTACTAATTTCTCAAAAGACCAATGCCATTGTAAAATGTATGTTATGCAGATATTTCAGGATATTTTTCTATAAAGTAGTTATCACCTTTTAATTCTATTTTTGTATTCATACTATATGATGGTGATTATACATATAAAAGTGAATTACAAGTTGCACTCTTGCTGTTAACTAGAAAGTTCGTGGAAGCTTTAATAAAACTTACAATACTAGTAGTATGTAGTATATGATTAGATACCATGTTCAAATTTTAATAATAAGTGATTATTACCACCTATTATATTCCTTTAGTTTCTCACTACTAACTGACTGATTAGAGCAATAATATTCTACATATATCCGGTAGCTCACAAATGACTTTGTAGTTATATCAAATAATAAAATATTCCATTCACTTAAACACATTACTAGAATTTAGCGGAAAGTTGCTAATTTAGCGTTAGCATGATGTACTACTGTAGCTATATAGTTGGTGAGTTCAAGTTCAAAGGTTGAACATTATAATGACCCATTATTGTATTATAGGAAGGAAGCGCTAATTGTGTACTTTCAACATTCACATGCATTATGCATACTACAAACACCTGAACCGAGAAAATTTTTATGCATTACTACTACTACTACTATTTAACTAATAACAGTTTGATAGCGCTAATATGCTTTAAATTGCTCAATACTACTAAAAGTAGTATAGCTAATGTCACGTTCTTCAAATAATACTACTACTTTTTTTCTATATGGTTTTCCCCTTTTTAACTAAAGCTATTTAATATATTGTGCCACTCTACATATTTTTGCTAAAGTACCAATTTAGTGAATTTGAAGACCTCATTGAAAGAAAAATATGAATTGAGTTTTGTTGAAATGGAATTCATTGAAGAGGATTCAAATGCATTCATAAAAGGCAAAAAAACCCACAGAGGCAAAATATACCATATATATATTTTATCATCTTCAAGTCTCTATACATAGTGTGGCATACTTTCTTCAGTCTTTAAAGTTTAGGACTAGTATTTAACTACAATAACAAAACAACAATACATAAAACACGTCATGCGCTCATAAAATCATACTACGTGATAATACCTACGTAATCTTTGAGGTAGCCCCATTATTACACTCTTCTTGACTACCTTTTTACTCCTCTCTGTTCATGTAATTATATCTTCAAATATCGACACAAATTTATATTTGAAAAATTATGTTTTAATAGCTATTTTAAACACATTACATTGTGTCTAAGACTAAGAAGAGAAGAGAAAGAAAAAAAATAACTGCTGGCATAATAATGCAACAAACTTGCATATTTAGTTACATTAAAGAGTACAGAAATGTTTGTTTGCTAGCAATATTATTATTGACACATGAAATTTGTGCCGACATGTAAGTACATTTTGTTTACCCTTAACACAGAAAAAAACTGCTTAATTAAATCTCTATTGCGTGAGCTATTGAGTTAGTTAACCACACCACTACTAGTTAACTACAAACCATTAACTATAAACTAATCTGTATAAAAGAATCGAGTTCATAGAATAAATTTGCAAAAGAGCCAACTATGAGGTTGATAGCAGCCAACACAATTCATTGTTGTTGTTGTAAGAGTATGTATAATTGTGGTACTGTTGTTTTGTGGATATATAATATGTGTGAGTGAAATGTCGACATTGCTTATTTTGTCAGTTTAGCACATTGAAGCAATATGAATGACATTAAGTCCTAAATTCATATTCATGAGATGAGGAATGATGATGTCTCTTTTGTATATTTCAACCATAACTTTTAATTTACTGGAATAAAATTAAATCTCTGAAGCACCGCATAAATAGACTAAAATATACACTAATTCAAAAGTTGTAAAAAGTGTTTCTCTTTTTTAAAGTTGCTTTCGGCATTTTATGCAATCTATAACTTTTGACAATTTCCGTATTATTTATAAACTCTTGTCGTGCTCACTCACAGAATATTAGAAATTTTTATTTCTATTGTGTTTGTTCTGACTACTGAGTTGATACAAATTCTATAATAATAATGGGTGGTGTCTTGTCTACTATAGCTAAACTGTCAGTAGTTATTTATATTTAGTTAATGTTAGACATGTTTTACATATTCTTAGGCGTATGTATATATAAAAAAGGATAGAGANAATGGGTGGTGTCTTGTCTACTATAGCTAAACTGTCAGTAGTTATTTATATTTAGTTAATGTTAGACATGTTTTACATATTCTTAGGCGTATGTATATATAAAAAAGGATAGAGAAACATTCTCTCTGAACAAAACTGTCTTGTAGTTTAATAAAAACCTACATATTTACTCTACTGATGTACGTAATTGGAATTATATAATTTTTTCTATTGTTTAAATTTTTTTGTTGTGTCTCAACATTGCTTATATATACACTTATATGTGTATGTAGATTTTTTTCTCTTTTGTCCTCTTAGTTGCTCTTTGTTTGATTTACCTGTCAATACATGCAAGTATTATTTATTATTTTTGTACACATAGTACATGAAGCTTAATTAGATTTGGCACGAAAGGGATTTGCAGGTAGTAACAACTACCCATAGAAATACATGTAAACAACGCACACACTTGTAAAGTGTTTAACTCATTACTTTAACTTTTACATTTTTTCTAAAACTAATTTTGTCTACTCTTTAAAAGTTTCATAAATATCCATCAAGTAAAAGATTAACAGGATCTACGGAAATGATGAGTAACTAACTAAATAAATATATATCTCTAAAATAACAAGTAATTTGAAATTCTGATAAGTTTTAAAGTAGGAAACGTTATATATATATATTTCTTAATAACTTACCTTCTAATTCACTTTGCTATCACTTAACACAATAATAGCTCAGTCTTTAGTCGTTTTCAATGCAAATTTTTCACTGTTGATACTTGCTAATTATACAAGTCTTGACGTCTTCTTCCTTTTTGCCTTTTTACTAATATCCATGTAGCTGTTAGTTAGTAATGAGGATTTTAGACGCACTAACAAATAGTAATGACTAATGAATGTTGTAACTCTTGAATGCAAATTTCACTTCTGGAAAATACACTGAAGGCCGACAGCCGAAATGAGAAACTTTTAAACTGTTATAAAAATATTCTTCAATGACACCGAGCTACTAACTATGTAATAAGAATTGTATAATAATAATTTTCTCCAAAAGTGTAGTTAACCTTCAACCTTAGGTCATTTCTCTTATATTCTTATTATTATGTATATATATGTATAATGTTACGATTGTTTGATTGTGAATGTATTGTATTGAATGTATAGCACTATAGATATAACTAATAGTTCATCTTGCATGTATTATTGAATACATTCCTAATTTCAATTGGTTTATTCACCTGTCACACTTGTTTTTGATATAGAAAGAGCTAAAAGAAACTTTAACCCTTTTATTTATTATTATTAGTTGCCTTTCACAAAATATTCATGTAAGAGAAACCACAAATATAAAACTTGACCATGTCACATAAAAATTTAACTCTTAATTTGCTGTCAAATTCCCAAAAATAAATAAATATAGGGACAATAAACTTAACAACTTTATCCAACGTTCTCTTTCGCTCTTCGATAACTTTTGATGTAAATATATGTATGCTTACACTTTTGCAACAGCAACAAATGTAAAGACAATTTTTGCAATAAAACTTTTAAACAGTGAAAATGAGAAAAAAAATCTAAATTTTTTTATTCTTTTCGCTGTCTATGAGAAGATAACGCAATATAAATGCAACAGTGTTACTTTACTCGCTTATTGTTATACCTGTAGTAATAGTAATCAAATCAACAACATATAAGTACACAGGTAAAAATTTATAAGGGGAGATATAGACTTACAGCAACAACAAGAGAGATGAGGTGTACATGGAATACAAGTATTATAATATAGCTAGATATAATATTGTTGATGGGGGTTGGTTTTTTCTACCTGTCGATTGAGATACTAACTACACATTTTACCTGGCTGGCTACAACATCATATATATATATATGCAATTTACATTAGATCAAGAAAATGGGAAAATGAACGGGCTGGCTAGCTCACAACAAGTAACTGTAATGTATATAATGCAAGAACTCTCTGAAGTAAGCAAAAGCATTGCAGAAGAACTAAACAATTCACATTAGATTTCTCATATAGCCAACGGTAACATTATTACAACAGGTAAGAGAGAGAGAGAGGGTTGTTGAAGAATGGACACCAAAGGCTATGAAATGCTTCGAGGGTGAGTTCTGTTCAACAGTGAGACAAAATATCTCATCTCTTTTCAGTACGTAGAAATATTATATGTTACAGAGTAATGTAGGTAGCATTATAGTAAAATGAACAAGTGCAATTGAATTGAGGGATGACACACCTGTATCTCTCCAACAACACTGCATACAATACAATACACTTTTTTATATTATATATTGCAAAATGCATGTAAAACACGTCAAACTTCTCATCTAGCAAAGCTACTTGACTACCAACTACTGAAACTGAATACTAAATGTTGTCTCTCTCTCAAATAGTGAGTGATTTGGACATTTTACTTTACCTTGAGCTTTTTGGACGGCGAGTCATTATTTAGTAGTAGATGAAAAGTTATTATGGCAGTCATAGGATAATAGTTCAAGAAACTTGCTTGAGATTGCATGCATTCTTTCTTCTTCTCTGACAGAGTCTTTTGGCCTAGTGCCAAAGTTCATTTAAGTATATTTCATCATAAATGCGCACTTCATCTTACAATAATAAAGTCAATATAATAATAAACTATTAAACTGCAATTGTGAATGATGCCGATGAGTCTGTTAAGTTATAAATGATGTATGTATTGCATGTTTTGCCTACAATCAACAGGAAAGAAGGATAAATGAGCAAAAGTAAAAATGACTCATACATACATATTCCATGGGAAAATAAAGTAGTAGGGTTATGACTCATATTTTCCAACAATCTATTCATATAATAATAATCTATATTATCTACCCTAATCATCTAATGAATATAACCTTGCCACATATATTATAATGAAATATATATAATTTCGTGCGGATGTATAGAGTATAAAAATGTAGTACATATTTTTCACATGGAAGGGTCAAAATGACTTTCTTTATATGTTATTATATATACTTGTACTTTTACAACAATCATACTCAAATTTACTTTCAATTATACTTATTAATATAACATTAGTATTATATATATATAGTTGATAGTTTAGTGGATTTAAGTATGTCAGAAAAATTTCAGTCAGAAACATGAATATTTGCAGAAATATGAAGAACGAACTATTATTATTAATTATTGGCTGGCATTGAGGGCAGATACATCCCAAATCTTAATGAGGCGATCGGCTCCAACAGTTACTAATAATGAACGGCTTTCATCCAAATGTAGGCTATAGAAGTACACAAGTATTATTATTATTAGGTACTTTCATTACATATATTGTTTTTTTCACAAACTAACCTGACTACTGAATGCTTTACTTCATGGAAAGATGCTAGGCTTACACGACTACAAAAACACAGAAACAATTTTTAAAAAATACTTAAATAATAAGCAATATAGTTACTTACTCATTATCTGTAGTTTGTGTATAACATGGGTCACATAGACGGACATCAAATTCAAATCCCATTTTAGGTAAAGGAGACCTACGTGTAGAGCATTTGTCACAAACAGCTTTACCACAAGCTCTGCAATGATCTATATAAATGGATTATATACGAGAATGTTAGTCATGAGTTGAAACAAATTTTACTATTTATACATACGTTGACGTTGACCAATGGTTTTAGATTCAACCATGGCACGAATGTTCCAGAAAAATGGTTTCTTGCAAGTTTCACAAATATCTGATTCTTTCCAAACTGGAGTCTATAAAAATATAAACAATCAATAAAAAGAATTCCATGATGGTACATACTACAGACTACACTGACAAAAAAACTCACTTCAATACGTGGAATTTTCATATCCCAGGCCACTAGCAAAGCATCTTCACCTCCAGATATTAGTTGATCTGATTTTGTGAGGTATGTTAAACCAGTAACTTTTCCTCTGTTTTTGAATAAAGACATAATGAATGTGAATATAGTAATGTGTTACTTTTGTCTTAATTTTAAATAATATTACTTACTTGTGCCCTTGTAGTTCATAAACAGTACCCTTTTTTCCTCCAATATCCCATACACATACATTTTGATCAAAAGAACCTTTACACAAAATAAGATCATAACATTATAATATATCAGTCTAGAGCAAAGTTAATAAAGTCATTATAATAATATACCAGAAAACAATAAAGAACTTTGTGGTTCCCATAAAAGTGAACGAATTGAACCAGAGTGACCTTTGAAAGTTGTCACGCATTGAAGTGAATTGGAACCAGAAACTTTTAACATGGTAATTTGACCACTATAATCACCAATAAAGGCATGATCTGTTTGTGAGTCAAATTGTAATGCTGTACACCTATATAATAAAGTCAATAAGAATTTAAATTATACGACTTTTTATGTATTATAGAGTTTTTGTACTAACCATGCTGACAAAGTATGTGTAGCAACAATATTGGAATTTTTTGGATCACTCCATACAAAAGTTTTGTCTCTAGATACACTTAGCACACGACCTGTAAAAAAATGAGAAGAAATGATATATTAGTACTTAAATGAGAGTTATTTATCTATAAAAAATTGTGCATAATTGTATTGTCCGAGTTTACAACGGACATGTTGAGGTATCATTTATTTACTTGAACCTTTTTCATAATGAACGCCAGTTACTCTTCCAACATGACTCAAATAATCTCTCTTATGTTCCAATTTGTTACAATCAGGGGCTAAATTGAATTCCATCACAGTTCCATTATCTAGGCCAATAAAAACAAGTCTAGACTCTGGCGAAGAGAAAGACACAAAAATACATGTAGCTTGAGATGGCACATATTGACAGATTGATGGCCAATATTGTCCTAAAAATAATGAGAAACCAGAACGAATTTTTAGATATTGAATATGCGTCAAATTGAGACAAATAATAGTTCAATATACCCGAATCTCTTTTTAGCCACACTTGAACTGTTCTATATATAAAAAGAAAATTACATAATATTAATATTATAATTACACATCAAACATTCATCTTAATACTAATCAAATCAACTTACTTGTCTTCGCCAGCAGTTATTACACCATCTTCATTAGGTATTAACATTGCGTCGTTCAAGTCATCTGTGAAACCTTCAACTTTACCAACTAATATTGGCTTCTTAGTTGTTGCAAATTTTACACCTGGCTTAATTTCAGCTGCCATGATGCTTTAGCTGATTTGTTTAAAAAACCTATTCAAAAAAATGACAATTTATAAAGTTAAAACAGTTAAAGTTAAATAGTATACAAGAAGCACATGTTTACTAAAACTCATAACAAAAACAAATATACTTATAGCATTTACAACTTACGCTTGTCACGTCTTTCCTCAATAACTGCGATGTTGGAAAAGTTATTTTTTTAACTTGTACTGATTTTTGATACCGGGTAATAATATTAGCCCGACAAAGGTTTATTAAACCTGATTCTTGACTGACTTTTATACTGCTTTGATAATTGACAAATATTTTATTTTAATTAAAAAACTTGTCCAATAATCTCTGACTCAGCATCAGTCACCTTGAAATTAAGACAGACTGCTCTTATTTAAATATTTATTTACAGAGAAGAGGAGTGTTTTTTATATTTTTAGTGCAATACACAATACAATATACAATAGTAAAGTCAACGAGTACAACATTGATAATGTTAAATCTTTCTTCTGAGGTGCTTCCCTCTGCATCACAAAGAGCACATGACTTTGTACACATTTAACTGAATTTGAATCAAATAAGTAAAATATTGGACACAACGTTCTATCATTTTTGTTCTGCTATAAATATTAATTGAACCTATAATGTGACACACCCTAGGTTAGAAGACAAATATTCTATAATTAAAGGTAAAGTATATAATTATTAATATTAATGGTATATTGATTGACGTAATACTAAAAACTATACTACGTCATTTCTTTCTTCCTGTATTATTTGTTTTGAAAACAAGTGTTCTATTTAAGTAAGGTGAAAGCAAACTTTCTCCATGCTATGTATGACTCATTGTCTCATGATTGATTTTTTTTATTACTTTGTTATCTATTGTTTTTTCTTTTGAATAGGTTACAAAAAGTATCAGTTACTGTGATGTGACTTCTTTTCAAAAGAACATTTAAGTAAAGAAAAGTTATGAGGAGTTGGTACATTGATGTGGAAGAGATTGAACGAAAAGAGAGTATTTCATGAATTTGTAGAATTTTCAGAGGAAGGGCGTAGGCTTTTAGATACAAGCAACACCAGTATTAATCAACATCAAATAATAACAACAACATCAGCAGGAGGAGGAGGACTACGACTCAAAAATTCCAACAACAAATCCTCATCATCATCAACAAGACGTGATTATCGTCATCAATTCCCAAGTACTACAGGAAGTAGTAGTGAAAGTGGTAGTGACATTGATTTTGAATTAGAGGACGAAGAAGTGGAGCACCATAATTTACAATCAAAGCGACAAAATCCCCGAGTTGTATTGAGGACAACTTCTGCTAGAAATTCAATGGAGAATCCTAATTATACCGTTACAATTTCTAGTGGGGAGGAAGATACTCACTCGGGGAATAGCTCAGCTCCTCTTCATGGACATAATATGGCATCAGATCGCCATCGTCATAGTCGATCATCTGAAAGGAATGTATTTCTTAGAGCTCTTATAGGAATTGCTAGATTTGCATGTCTGTGAGTGTATTAATAAAATTAACTATAATTACTAAAATCTTTTTAGAATACTGTTTAATAATGTTTCTTTCTCATTATAATAGCTTGCTGCACTTGGTGTGGTAAAGCATGGAGTGGAGAAAAGGAGCTAAAGCCAAGAGAAATAACATTAGGTAATTATTTGTGGTTTTGATATTACTACAATAATGACAGACACTAACTAAGTGTAAATATAATATCTTTATTCATAGGCTCACCTCAAGGCCATATTAAATTTCCTCCTAATGTGATAAAGAATCAAAAATATAATGTGATCACATTTGTGCCTATGGTAAGTTCATACTTAAAAATAATGCATATAGAGATTTAAAATATAATTTGTCTTTGTCTCTTTACAGGTTCTGTATGAACAGTTTAAATTTTTTCTCAATGCTTACTTCTTAGTGATGGCATGTAGCCAATTTTTTCCAGATGTCCGAATTGGATATTGGTATACGTAAGTAGATGAACAATAATTATCATAAAATTTTATATTCATTCATATAATCATTATAATCTTCTTGATTTTCTTCTAATAGATATTGGGGGCCACTCGTAAGTTTACTGCTATATAATTATCTCTGTTAAAATACTTCAATTATTCATTCTTATGTACTGTAGATTTTTGTTCTTACCATTACTTTAATTCGAGAGCTGATTGATGATATTAGAAGACACAATCGAGATAAAGAAATTAATAATCAAAAATATATAAGACTAACTAATGGAGCTCAGTCTAAACTTTTCATTCCTTCATCCAAGATAAAAGTTGGTGATCTCATTGTGGTTGAAAAGGATCAAAGAATTCCAGCAGATATGGTAAGAAAGAAAAAAAAAATAAGTATTTTGCACATTACATAATACAAGATTACAACAATATTGCTCTTTTTATTATGACAGGTACTTCTTAGAAATACTCCTGCTCAAGCCTGTTTTATTAGAACTGATCAATTGGATGGTGAAACTGATTGGAAATTACGTCTACCAGTACTACAAGAATATGAAACCGATCAAGAAATGTTTCAACATCGAATTACAATATATGCTGAAAGACCTCAACGAGATATTCATTCATTTATTGGAACTTTAACTAAAAGAACTGAAATTGATGGTGAAGAGACTGTAGAAGAAACTGGAATATCACTTGAAAATACATTATGGGCAAATACTGTACTCGCTGCTGGAAATGCTATTGGTATGGTCATTTACACTGGAAGAGAAACTAGAAGTGTTATGAATAATTCAATGCCTAGAAGTAAAGTTGGTTTAATTGATAGAGAAATTAATGACCTGACAAAGGTATCTAAGATAAAGATTTATTTAAATATAATTTATTTATTATATTAATATTTATGTGTGCTATCTTTTTCTCTAAAGATTCTGTTTGCTGCCGTTGTTGGATTAGCTTTTCTTATGATGTGTTTAAAAGGATTTGAAGGCCCTTGGTATAGATATATGTTTCGTTTTGTTCTTCTCTTCTCTTATATAATTCCAATCAGTCTTCGTGGTAAGTTATATATATTTTTTTTGCTTCCCAAATATATACTTTTATACTGTTTTTTTTTAATATTTGCATTTTTTACTTTTGTTCTTGATTATAGTTAATATGGATTTAGCTAAAGCTTATTATGCATACACGATTCAAAAAGATGAAAAAATCCCTGGTACAGTTTGTCGGTCTACAACAATTTCAGAAGATTTAGGACGTATATCTTATCTTCTTACTGATAAAACTGGTACTCTGACACAAAATGAAATGGTATTTAAAAGATTAGTTTTGGCAACATCACAAGTTGATGCACCTGAAGAAATTAAAGACATTTTATGTCAAGGATTAGTACCACATAGTCAAAGTTTTGATACAACAGTAAGTCATCAAAGAAATAATGAAATAACAAGAGTAACAGAAGCTGTTAAAGCTTTAGCTGCATGTCACAATGTAACACCTGTATATGATGAAAATGAAAATATGGATGAAGAAATGGATGTTGGAATGGATCGAGGTGTTACATATCAAGCATCAAGTCCAGATGAAATTGCTCTTGTTAGATATGCAAAAGAAGTTGGATTATCATTAATTAAAAGAGGTAAACTAATTAGTTTTATGAATGTTTTTTTTTGTATAAATATATTATAATATATTTATTTTTCTTTATAGATCAATCAAGCATGACTTTACTATCTTATGAAACTGGTGTATCATTAAAATATCAAATTCTTCAAATATTTCCCTTTACATCAGAAGCTAAACGTATGGGAATTATTTTGAAAGATACAGACACAAATGAGATAACATTTTATTTAAAAGGAGCAGACATAGTTATGAGATCAATTGTTAGATATAATGATTGGTTAGATGAAGCTTGTGAGAATATGGCAAGAGAAGGTTTAAGAACATTAGCTGTTGCAAAAAAGAAAATGGATCAAAATGAATATGATGAATTTGAGAAGAAATATAATACAGCCAAAAGTAGTAAAAGTGATCGAGCAAATCAAATGACATCAGTAATGTCACTTATTGAAACTAATATGGATTTATTATGTGTAACTGGTGTTGAAGATACTTTACAAAAAGATGTTAAAATTACATTAGAAACATTAAGAAACGCTGGATTAAAAATATGGATGCTTACTGGAGATAAATTAGAAACAGCTACATGTATTGCTAAAAGTTCTAAACTTGTTTCTACTCAACAAGAAATTCATGTTTTTCGTGAAATATCAGATCGAGCACAAGCTTTTGCAGAATTAAATGCATTTAGGTACGAGTAGTTGTCAGAAATATTTCGTTGAATTAGAAATGTGTATATAATGGTTTTATATTTTGCATTTACAGAAGAAAATCAGATTCTGCAATGGTGATTAAAGGAGAAAGTTTGGATGTAAGACTAATAAGAAATTATATTTTCTAATAATAAGAATACAATTTTTTAATCTTTCCTATAATTTATATGTAGATATGCTTACAATTTTATGAACGAGAATTTATGGAATTAGCATGTGGGTGTCCTGTTGTAGTAGTTTGTAGATGTTCACCAACTCAAAAGTCTAGAGTTGTTTCACTTGTACAAAAACATACTGGAAAAAGAGGTTAGTACATATTTATTTCTTTTCAACTTTTCATTGAATATAGGTAATTAATTGATTGATTGAATTTTTTCTAGCTGCTGCAATTGGTGATGGTGGTAATGACGTAGCTATGATTCAAGGTATGTCTATAACTAGAGTTTTTATTTAGTTCAGGAATTTTTAATATTATATATTTTTTTTATTTCTTGTAGCCGCTGATACAGGAATTGGATTAGAAGGAAAAGAAGGTCGTCAAGCTTCACTTGCTGCAGATTTTTCAATTACTCAATTTAGCTTTATTTCTACCTTGTTACTTGTACATGGAAGATATTGTTATAAGAGGTTAGTACAGTTGAATATTTATTATGTCGTATTTAATTCCTTGTATGTACTCTTCAAGACAGCTAACATGGGATCTGAAAATATGCAAATTTTAGGGGATTTCATAAAGACATGGCCCAAACTGGGTGGATTTTTTAATATTTTAAACACGGGTCATTAAGAAGGTCGTCAAGCTTCACTTGCTGCAGATTTTTCAATTACTCAATTTAGCTTTATTTCTACCTTGTTACTTGTACATGGAAGATATTGTTATAAGAGGTTAGTGCAGTGAAATATTCAATTAACTATACCTCATTTAATATTTAATTTCTTATATCAAATTTTTTGTTTTGTTAGATCAAGTTCATTAGCACAATTTGTGATGCATCGTGGATTGATAATTACAGTCATGCAAGCAGTTTTCTCGTCCATTTTCTACTTTTCATCGGTTTCCTTGTATCAAGGATTTCTCATGATTGGATATGCTACATTATATACAATGTTTCCAGTTTTTGCTCTAGTCTTGGATAAAGATGTGAAAGCAGAGGATTTATTAAGACTTCCAGAATTGTATTCAGAGCTTGTTAAAGGACGTTCATTAACTTACAAAACTTTCTTTTTATGGGTTCTAATTAGTGTTTATCAAGGAGGTATGTTAATGTATGGAGCCCTCATTTTATTCCAAGATGAATTTATTCATATTGTTTCAATCAGTTTTACATCTTTAATTCTAACTGAACTGATTATGGTTGCATTAACCATTAGATGTATGCATAGATTAATGCTTGTAGCAGAAGTAGCTTCAATTTTATTTTATATGGCATCTCTAGTTGTTTTCCACGACTATTTTGACACAGACTTTATTCTGTCATGGAATTATATTTGGAAAGTTTCACTGATCACTGCATTAGTTTGTGTACCCATTTACATATTGAAAATTGTAAGACGTTGTGTGTCACCTCCAAATTATTCTAAATTAAACTAACTTATTAACAAAAATAAAACGAATTTTAAAAAAAGGTCCGTAACTAATACATGTGTGATAACAAAAATATTTAACTAACAATAACAATAATTATATAATTATTAATAAATCTTTATTTGTCATTCCAACTATTTATTACATATATTCTATATATATATATTTAAATCTTCAGATTGTCTAAATGTAATACTGATTGTTGTCATTATAGCACCAGTAACCATCTGTAATTATTTGTACTTCTATGTTTTATATATTACTTATAATTTCTAGTAGTAGTTTATTTATGTAGTATTATTATTTTATAGGAGAAACAAAAAAACTGCATTTTGTGTGTAATAATACCATTGTTGTTGTAATAAAAGTGGATTGTATCAATTATAAGTATGTAGTCTAAATGTTAAAAATAAAAAATATATATACATATATAATTTACTCTTCATCAATTAGTAACTCTTCTTCTTGTTCTCCTACATCCATTGTTTCTTTCCACCAATTTTTAACATCACCAACTTTTCTAGCATAATGATGACCATCATTTCTTTTATGACCAAATGGTGGTGGCTGTACATGCTGTTGTTGTTGTTGAGATTGTTTCATTCCACCAGATGATATTGTAGCAGATACTTGAGAATGTATTTGTTGTTCATGATCTGCAGTGGTAGTAGTAGAAGTTGCATATTGTTGTTGATCTAATGTAGGTGGTGGATGTGAAGTAACATTTGTACTACCAACACCACCAACAAGAAATGAAAGTCTTTTAACATCACTTCCACTACTAACACTATCTGATCTAGAAGATGAAGATATATTTGCAGCAGATGGATCAGATGTATCAAATGATTTTCCTAAACCTAATCTCTGTTTTAATAATGATTTTTGTGGCTCAGTTGTTGGTTGAGTACTTGATTGAATTGGTGTTGTAACTGTTGGTTCAGCAAATACAACATTTTGTGCTGAATTAGCTGGTGATGTAACTACTGATGAACCAGAATGTAAAATTGAACTTGGAGCAGTAGCTGTAGGTGTTGCTAAATTTGACATTATTGGTGATCTTTCTAAAATTCCTAAATTTAATGTTTGTTCTCTTGGTGGAGGTGGTGATGGCTCAACAGTTGGTTCTGAATGTCGAAGACCAAGGAATGATGAATGTTGTTTCTAATAATGACAAGTGGAAAGAGAGAGACTTAAAAAGTTGTGTCTTATCGTCAAAGTAAATAGTTTGTGTAGTTCTCTTACACTTACAGCTCGAATCCTTTTCAAGCAACCTTCAAGCCAAGAACGAATGGTTTGTTTAGCAACTTCTTCTTCAATTATAAACTCAAGTTCTTCTCTGGCTAAAAGTTCTTCAAGTCTGTAAAAGAAAGTATTTTTTTATTGGTATTATTGAAGTATTGTATTATAAATTTAAAACAAAATGCTTACTGGAGTGCTTTGCGAATATCAACAGAACGGTAAGATAACATGTTTAGAACGTCATGAAATGTGACATCTTCACCATTGTTGCAATCTCTCTAATTCATAGCACATGTGTTTAAATAGTAATCTATCTTTTTGAGGATCAACCTCAAGTCTCCCAACTAATAGACGTAAAATGAATCGTACCTGTAGAGGAGAGAAAGAAGAAATTAAAATATGGTTTAAACTTTTCATTAAATAAATACTTACACGGCGAACAGGAATCAATCCTCGTTGATGTAAATCAACAATATTCCATGTATTTTGGAAGTTTCTGCAGTTAACAAGAATTGTGAAATATAAATGAAAAAAGTAAAATTTCATCATAAAAATTTACCTAATATCTGCATAACTGAGTAAAGCATCTTCTTCATTAGAGTAAAATAAAGTAAAATTTTCCATAATAATAGCGACCAGTAGATTAAGGACAATATAAGTAATGATGACATAGAAAGAGCAATAATATGCTAAAGCAGCATTCTTATTCCCACAGTCAGTTTCCCAATAGTTTCTTCCTTGTGTACAATAAGGAGGCTGTACAAAAGATTATTAATTTACAAATGTTTATACATTTACAAGAGTTTGAATTTTTAAGTACAAATCAACATACCGTCACCATACAATCATGCATAATTTTATTCCAATCTTCTCCAGTAACAATACGAAACAACATTGTAACTCCTTTAGCTGCTGTTCCAAAATTAGCATGTCTACTAATAGATTCACCATATTTGACAGTTCCAAATAAAATGACACCAGAAAATCCATAGAATACAATAAGTAGAAACATTCCCATAATAATGAAAAAACTTTTGTATACTGATACAACAACTGTCAACATTAGCATTTTGAGTGTTGCATGTTTTCCAGTTATTGTAAAGAAACGAAGAATAATGACAGTGTATCCAAATGTTAAACTCATGTCACCAAATCCTTTCTTGCTACGAAACAAATACCAAGATGCTATCCAACATACGCCCATAACTGTTACAAATAAATCATATCTATTTCGTCTAGATTGCCAATAGCCTCTTAAAGTAAATGCAATCACTTTCATCAATACTTCTACAACAAAAATACATGTTAAAACTGTTGATATTGATGATAACATTGTTGTTGATTCTCCAGTTTTCTCCCACTAATGTAAGTAAAAAACACAAAAATCAACAAATTGATCTAAAAAATCTATGCACAATAAGTAAAACTTACTCTTATGCATAACAATCCACTATTGACCAAAACAGTCATTGCAATAAATCTTTTAAACCATATATGTTGCGTGACATCATATGCAAAACTGTGTAATGAAAAATGTATTTATAATAAGCATAATAATAATCTAAACTATTTATAGTAGTACCATCTAATTGGATGTCCATCAGGTCTAGGTGGAAGATGTAAAGGTTGAGCAATTTTCAATCGTTTTTTCAAATCACACCAACGTCTTTGATCGACTGTTAGTAATGCAGTTCCCTTATTTTCAGAGTAGTTGGCAATTACAACACCAACAAATAAAGTTAGTCCAATCATACATCCAAGAAATACAAATACATGAATATAAACTGCATGAATTGGTTGTATTGACTTTCCCAATACATCACGAATATCAGTCCATCCTTTGAAACTTAATGTTTCAAATAAAGCCAACATTGCATTTCCTATATTGTCAAAATCAAATCTTCTAGGATTTGACCAAACGCGTGGTACCCAAATTGCTGGATAACTTTCATCTTTTCCTGGCTCAACTCTCATTTTGGTTACAAAAATTCTTCTTCTAAATATTCCAGTACAATTTTCTCTGACTGTGATTGTAGGATCATTACATCTTGCTAATCGACCTCCAAATAATTGTACTCCATATGATGCAAATACAAACATTAGAACAATTAAAAGAACCGATACAAGTAAAATTTCTTTGAATCCACGGCAGAGCTCAAAGACAACTTTTCTCATGTGAGGTACAAGATTATAAATACGTAGTGGACGTAAGCCTGCATATAAAAAGGAAGACAGTAGTTAAGATTTACTTTTTGGCGTGTATACTTATACTTACATCTTAATATCATAATTAACTGAGCTGAAGATCCATGTGGAACACTTGATGGTAACCAACAAATAAAAACGACAGTCACAATAAAAATAAATAAATCTAAAATTCCAGCAGCATCTTTGAGTAGAGCATTTGGTGTAAAGATCATGCCGTCAGCAAGTGCTAAACAAATAAGGACAAAAAACAGTTTTAAAACATAATTCATCATATTTCATATTTAAATATTACTTACCTTTAAGACTT
>VCNE01000515.1:0-11382 GCA_009869805.1 Oncopodura yosiiana | reverse complement strand
TATAGCATTAAACTGGATAGTAGACTTTATTTGACTCTTTCTCTTTGCTCAAGGCTTCTTATTTTCTAGACACCTGCATCACTTCTCAGAACAACAACATTTCAGAATATTATAACATGAATAAACCATTTGTAACAAAGTCTACATGAGAGTTTGCTAGAATTATATGCTCTACTCTGTAATATGCGTCCCTCGCCATTTGTTTGCATGTCATAATTCATAATGTAGTCTCTTCTTTCTTGTCTTGTATGGATTTTACATATGCACAACAAATAACAAGGAAAATATATTATATAAATATTGCATTTTGAAACGTATAGGCTCTATGTTGTGAAACTACTGTAATAGAATATTACAGATTCTTTATACCTACTAAGTAGACTGAGCTTTTTCTTGGCTATCTAAATTGAATTTATTAATACCTAATATTATTCTTTTCTTTTAATATAGGAGAAGTCTACTTGCCACCATCAACCTCACAACAACAATTTCGCTCTGTTTGTTGTGATGATATGATGTCCATGTCAAATAATAAAGCATACCATAGACAATCACCTCAACAAATTCGAGCTGTTGCAAATTGCAATGGAGCAGTTGTAACAGATCCAACAACAGGAATGCAATTGAGACATTCTCCATCACCATCAATTGTTAATGGAGTTGTAATGCCATCACCACCACCACCATATACATCGCCTATTCATGCTTCAGTAAGCTTTGCTCTCTGTTTCAATAATTTAATTATATTTCAATTGCCCGACTAGTATATTGCGACGTAAATTTTAGCTCTATGTATACATACATAATATGTAGTATCAATTTCTTTCTGATTAAATTAGCACTAAGCTTTTACCTACATACCTAATAGTGACTCAAAAAGTGACATGACAGAAACAAAAAAGAAAAATAAGAGTTTTTCTATAGGCAATACTACGACGATGTTTACGTACTTTTAGAAAATTATATTAGTTTCTGTAGTATAAAGTATGTAGGTATAAAACTTTGTTTTTCTACGTTGACAGATTAAACAGTTTAGTTAGAGTAATACTTTTGTAAACTATCACAGAGAACATGAGGATGACATTGATTTATGTCTTTTACAAAATTTCTCTAAATGTGTGTAGGAGGAGCATATTTATGAGCAAATTCAAGAGCCACCATCATATCGTCAAGCAGTAGCTGCAGCAAATAAGCACTTAGCAGCTAAATCCGGAAATGGGAAAAAGTCAGCATCATCAAAACTTTCTTCAGCTCAACAAGCTCAGCAGCAGCAACAACAACAACGCTACATGAGACTTCAAAGAGCTACTCAAAGTTTTGATTATGATCGACTGACCAGCATGAATTTAAATGGAACAACTACAACTACTAGTGCGTCTCAACTTAATTCGAGTTCTAACTCAAGTCTCAGTGGAAGAGGAATGAGAGCTGTGTCATCCAATCCACATTTCTTTACTGAAAACTCATCTCTAACTTCTTCTGCTAATGAGATTCTTTGCAATTGTTCTAAATGTCAGGTGAGAAAGAAACAAGAGACGATGGAATATTTTTTAAGACTTTTCTGTAGTTAGTTATATAGGTAATGTAAGTCTAGTATATATTGAAAAACGTCTCAATAGTCTTTCAACTTGAAGATCCTTTTAGAAAAAAGAAAGCCATGTCTGGAATACATAAAAAAGAGTTTTTTCCACTAAGAAACTTTGTTTTAGCTCAACTGCACTTAACTTTGTTTTAGCTGAGAGTTGTAGTTTAGAGGTAGTTAGTTTTTTAGAGTTTGAGTGAGGAGAAAACTACATACTGCCCTGTATTTCAAGTCAATAAATGCTCACTCAATACTTCTTAAAGAGCTATTTACTATAAGTATAGCATGACGACTAAAGTACTGAAGAAAAGTAAAAAAGGTTTCTTCATCTCTATTCAATCAAGGTCATAAAACTGTAGAAGAAAATTAGTGAAAGAGAGAGAGAAAAAAAAACTTGCCACGAGTAACTGATGATGTTATTGTGCTTTGCTTTCTCTTTAACAACATAACACACTCTAATTGAAACGAGGCTTGATATACTTTTACTAAAAGATTTTCTTCAGGATTTACACAGAGATGAAGGAAAAAAATGAAAGAATAGAATGAAACTCAATTACTAATGAGATGCTATTATAACTAGTAGGTGTTCTATACGAGTTCAAAATTCTCTTTTACAAAAATACAAGCGCGTGTGTGTCAAATAGGTATATGGAACTCACTCAAAAGCTTTCTTCTCTCAATCTCTCAATCACAACTAAATACTAAAAAGCATCACAAACTCTTACTCTCTTATAAGAGCTAGAGGAGGAGTATTACACCGGATGTAAGCTAAAAGCACAGCATCTCATATTACTAGTGCATGTATAGTCATTAGAGAAAGTAGAAACTTTCACAAGTCGTTGAGCAAAATGAGGAAACGTTCTAAATAAAACGGCAGCGAACCAAAAAAGAGGTCGAGACGGAAAGTTTAGAAAAGCTAATTTAGATTGTAATTAAAGTGTCATTCCTTCCTCACTCCCTTTTTCAATTCAACTTACTTCCATCATGAGTTGGCCTATTTATATAAAACCTTTTAGTTTTGTAAAATAATGTGTAGAAGGTAGCAATATATATAGATATAATATTCCTTCTTGATTTTTAGGTATTCGTCAAGTCTAATGATCTCAACTGTGGACAAGAGTATAATAATGACGCTGTCTACATGGTAAATTGAGTTAGATATCTAGACTTTTATAACTATTAAAAAAAACCTTTTTTTATTTGTATTAAAATTCTAGGAATCTCAAGCTTTTCTCATGCATGGTAATCTGATTTATATAACTCACTCATGTTAAACTGTGTGAGATGCTCATTAAAGTTTCTTTCCTTTATATTATTATCACAGAGATCATGACGGATGGTATGGCGTTTTGCTCCATCATGTAAACTAACATCCCTGTCAACTTCTTTGAGTCACTCAACATCCTTCCTTTCTCATCAACGTCAGCATCAAGGTATACCAAAATTTCTTAGAATTGAAGTCATTCCACTCGTCCGTTATTTAATAGATTACACCGCAAGTAATATTCATAGGTTTCTTTTTCTTCGGAAATGCTTGTATTATAGTAGTTACTTATTGAACTGTCTGTCTGTTCTGCTTCAAAAGACATAATATTATGTAAAATGACANCTTCAAAAGACATAATATTATGTAAAATGACACGACACTTCTCTTGAAAGTCAGATCAAGGTTAGATATCAGTGATGTTCTATATAATGTATTAGTATAGTATTACATATTTGAAATAGTTGGCATAATGTCACATTATTAATGTGTTCTTAGAATTTCTCATCGAGTGTCAAGTTGAAGAGTTTTTTCCATCTTGAGCTATCTTACGTGTATAGCACACATAGAGGCTATTACTTCAGAACAAGAAATGAAAACTAGAAGAATTCACTACATATGTACGCGACCTTAGTTTCTTTCTCTATTTCACTCTGGAAGAAGAAATATTACAACAAATTCTTTAGCTACCTTATATAATGTCACTTGAGTTGAGCTTGTGGAGAGCATTTCATACATATTTTACTTAATCTATATACACAACAATGACACAATGTAATTTAATCTACAACAATACTTCCTCTTTCTCTGACAGAGAACACAAATTCCATAAGAGAGAAAATATGTATGTATACACACAATGCATTCATTTTCATGCCTACGGACTTGACATTTTAGCATATTCACTCACTCTTATTTACAGTAGCTTGGCTAATTGAAAATTGCTTTGCATTGTCCTCTCACTATACAATGTCTACATATACATACTATATATATGTACATATTATACAATCAGAAAGAGTCTTGATTGAATCTCTGATGAGTTTCTCATTTCATGCTCAAGGTAAAGTCAACTCAACTATATAGTATAGCTATTTTATTTACCTTCTAGCTGAAATGTTTGAGATGAGAATAGTAAAGTTACGTAGTAGCTTTTGCATAATAGAAAGTTGAGAGTGAAAGGTTAGGAACGTATTTCTGAGAAATAGAGAACAACATTGATCAAAAGAACTGAAACTGACGTTCTTTTTACAAAATTTTTTTATAGAAAATTCAAAAATAAATTCCGTTCCAAAGAAGTTTCTGGCTCATTCTGAAAAAAGTTGGCAGGATTAATATAGATACTACTACACATTCAAAAAGTACTTGTAAAGTAATGGATTAATAGAAAACCTTGAACAAATCACTGGGCAATGATTATAAAGTGTATTCGTTACATAAGTACTTACAGATGAGAAAAAAGTATTAAGAGAGATTATGCTGACGCAAATACATATATGTATACTTGTAACGATAGGACATGATAAAATGTATACAATTCATTCATCATATAAGGATTTAGAGCTGGACTCTAATCAGATTTACTACACAGATTTACCTTTGGAGAAAGTAGAGAAATGATTTCATATATAAAATTATATAACTATCGTGCACAAATATAAAACCAATCAAGATTCTCAGTATGTTGTATATGTAAAACGTACAGTAAAGCACTATTAATCATATTGGTAATCTCACTTCAAAATTTGAATGTTTTTGAAGTGCATTTATGTAACTCTCTAGAAACATATATATTATAACATATTTTATATATATGCAACTGTTTGGGAGTGAAAGTGTGAAATGTCCAATTTATATATTCTTTTGAGAAATGCTCGAGACATTTTCTGACACTTACATTTGATATATCTATGTAGTAATATTTGTAAAGGTGAATAGACTTCAATAAGAAAACCGCAAAACCAAAAAACAATCAAAATTGTTAGTTTCCTTTTTAGCAATGTAAAGTATGATACTTCTTTAGTAGGAACATAACCAAGCATATTGTTCGTATCCTGCTCACTCATTTTGCAGCAGAATTGTAGTAGACTGTTGTGAAATGTGGTTTGTTCAAGTCCCTCTACTACTAGTATAATAAAATGTAGACAAACCAAAAAACCATGATACAATGTATAATAGCATATTGTTCGTATCCTGCTCACTCATTTTGTAGCAGAATTGTAGTAGACTGTTGTGAAATGTGGTTTGTTCAAGTCCCTCTACTACTAGTATAATAAAATGTAGACAAACCAAAAAACCATGATACAATGTATAACAACTAACCAAAAACACCTTCAACAAACAAACTGTCAAGAGATTCAAAAGAGCTTCTAATCTAATGTCTAACAATTCACAATCAAAAATCTCAAAAAGTATATATAAAAAGAAGCGTCATCCAATCAGTATTGTAGAAATTGAAAGTATTATATAATAATCTAAAATAAATTAAAGTAATTACTCAATAATAGTAAAAAGAGAATTAGAAAAAAAACGGAAGTACTTTTCCACACTAAAAGCAAACGCTTTTTATTTTTAGTGTGAAAATAATGTAAACACAGCAGTATACTAAAGTATAGGATTTCTGAGGAAAACTCATTAGCAAGAAAAAGGATTACATTTCTAATTATGTGTGATGTGCATTCCTTTTATAAATTTTAATTTGTTTGCTAGCATATAAAAAGAACCAAGCTGTATAAGGATACGAACGGCTTATAATTAACCTTTTGTTTCTGAGATAGTATGCATGTAAAGTTGTCAGTTGTTGTATATCTCAAACTTCAAAAAATGTAAAAAAGAGAAAAGCATCAGTTAGATTTTAGATAGAGTATACCTGTAATATATAAAAAGAAAATAGTGGATAACGAAGGACGACTGCTTTTATGAATTTGATATTGAGTTTCACATTCACTCTAGTATTATTATAATAAGATGATGCATGAAATGTAAGTATTATTATAAAGCTAGCTCTCCACTAATGATTCTACGAGTTACCTGCCGTTATATGTACCATGCCTATATAGTCTACTAACAAAAAGTAAATCTACCCTAGACAATAGAAAGCAAAAGCATCAAACAAATAGCAAACAATATAATGTGAGATGCTCAAGGACTTTCACCGAAACGCTTTCCCTTTTTCTACATAATGAAAAGGGTAAATATACGAGATTCATCTTTTCATTCGCTATATAGTATTTTACTAATTTATGTTTATCTAATGACCTGCCTATCACACCTACGTGAAATATGTAAATATACTAAATATTAATGCAGTTCCTACTCGTTCAAAATATTACAAATTCTATCCCTGAAAGTCTGACTCTGTGAATGTTATTATATTAATATAGATATGGTGCTCGAAATATAAACCTGAAATAAAATTTTGTAAATTAACTCTTGTTCATCTGTTGATCAGATGTCAGGAAACTGTCTATTATTACACATATAAATGTATAATGTCTATTTATAACTCATGTGGGTAGGTAGTGCAATATAAAGCAAAAAAGTAATAATACTTAAGATATTATGTAACAATACAAATATTTTTGTCTTGTGCTGTTTGTCATGAACATGACGACTCCTTAAAAGAATTTTACGTCACTCTATGTTTGTTTTTCTCAAGATTCCAAGAAACAGGGAACAAAGAAAGTCATTTCTGAACAAAACAAGCAAGCATTATTATATTATATGTGGTACTTACGAAATAGATACTCTTCTCAAGGAGAAAAAAACATCCTTTGAAAAAATTATTTAAAGAAATACTTGTTATATGTAGATAATGTAAACTTACACTTCTGTATACAATATATATGCAACTATGTATAAATCACTAACTAAGTATATTATATTGATGTCATCATGTCTTGTGGGTTCTGGAAACTCTAACGGGATGTAAATTAAAAAATAAATATTATGTCACAAAAATCTCGATTAAAAAAATGTGAATATTCTTATTCAATATTTGACAGAGTATTACATTTTTTACTCATGTTATTTATTGATTGAAATATATCGAGTGAAAATTCCACAAAACTGGAAATCAAATTCATATGATTTGCGACAATCACATTTATTCATCCGTAAACCTATTTCCTTTACATAAGTACATTTACTATCATTTACATATACAAGAATCTTTTTTATTGTGAATAAGAAGAGACATATCAAATGTCATTTTATTGGGAATATAGGAAATATAGTAACTTTATTTTACACATAATATTACAATAAAATATCGGATTTTTTGTGATATAGAGCACATCACTTCATAAACTACATAATATGTAATACATCAAACATATACAAGAAATTTTACATAATATAATGTTAAAGTCAGTGAATTTTCTGCTTGTACCCTTTCATCTTTCAATCATTTATACTCACTTTTATACAGCTATTACAACTATCTATCTCTATTTTACTTTTGGTGATGTTTTGATGCTTACAACTACATATTATTACATTTGCTGAGTAGAATTACCATTCCATGTAGCATTCTCGTCATCATCATCTGTATTTCTGAGACGATGCACATTGCCCTCAACTGGTCTTACTCTGGAGGAAAAAAATAGAAAAAGAGAAAGTTAGACTTATAGGTGAGGTATGTATATTTTTTCTCTTATTGATTGAGTATTCAGAACGATACACCAGAAGTAGCAAAAAAGCACAGTCAACAACATTCGAGCTCTTATACTTTGATGCTTATTATATATTAAAACTTACTCTTTACAGTCTTTATAAACTCTGAAAGGTAAAATATGCATCAATCACAACAAGGACAAGGTCAACTCAAAAGAGTCAAAGGCAGTGCTTCTTCACACATAAAAGAAAGCAAGAAATTCTCGTGTAAAATTCTTTTCTATATTTTTTCTGCTTGCACGCATACTATATATCGTATCAGTTTAGAGTTTAGAAAGAAGAATATATCTTTTGACTAGCTGACTCTGACACGACATTATAGACTTTCTCTCACAAAATTGAAAGAGTTAACAAATGAGCATAATTTTTTTTCGCAACAACATTTCTTCTTCCATTTCGTTTGAACAAGAAAGAAGAAAAAATGAAGAGATTGACGGCGCCAGAAAGAGAATGAATAAGAAGCATTTTTCACATGTCACTAGCATGTAGCATAAAGCAAGCTTTTGTATACGTTCAGAATACGAAAAAACTGAATATAACTTAAACTTTTGTCAGTAAATTAATATCTTTTTCATAAATTGCATATGATGAGCTGAGAAAAAGTTTATAGGTAACAAACAATGTTTTGAAAATCAATATTTTTTGAACCTGAACCTGAACCTGAAAGGAATACACAATTTTGTGCATACAATTAATTTTCAGTTGTGCACAAAGCAAAAGCAAATATTTGAGTTTGAGGGAGAGAGCAAAAACTAAAGAACATCCCGCAGTATAGTTAGGAATAAATCACCAATCAATTCAAATAGCACAAATCTACTTGTTAAACTTTGAGCTTACTTGTCTTTGTCACCACTTTTACTACTCGAGTCACCAGTATTTGATTTTGATGAAGTTCCAGGTAAATTTTCATTTGAACCTTGATCCTTTGTTTGTGGAGTACGACGACGAATTCCCGATTGATTATCACTACTACTACTACCACCAGCAGTATTAGGAGGAGAAAATCCTCTTCTCTGTGCTGCTGAAGTGGATGCAGATGTTGTTGTAGTTGGAGGAGCAGGAATAGCTGCTTGAACTACATTCATTAGCAATTGTACAGGATAAAAAACATAACCCAAAAACAATGTGATGAATGCCCAGATTCTGTTGACTACGGAACCACTGCTACCGCCTGAAGGACCCAAACTCAAAGCACTTCGTGTCTATACATCAAATACATCAAAGAAAATCAACTAATTATTGTCAAGCTTAATAGAATCAACAACATATCTTATACCTTTGTATCTATGATTTTCTAATGGAAAAACAAGATTTTGTTGACTCAGAAATAATCAATAATATCTCATCTCATACTTACTAGCTATACCACCACTACTAATACGGCTCAACATCACGATGTATATATTATAATATAATGAACTTTAGTTATCTACACAAGTCTACATTGTTAAAGAAATGATGAAGATATTGATAGTGTTTTCTCTAGGGAGAACAAATTGTTCAGTAGTCAGTATAGTTTCATGTATATAGAAATGTAAAATGAAATGCTAAAGAGCATAGTAGAGAAAATACTACTGCGTAATTCTTTTATAAGGACAGAAAATGGAAAGAGAAATTCAACAGTGCATGAAATTACTTGAGCCTGTTACAAAGAAGAAAATGTGAGAAAGTGAGAGATCAACTCAATTTCTCTTTATTCACTTATTATGTACTCTGCTATGCTAAAACTTTGTAGTGTGTACTAACTAGAACAAAATGAAAATCTTTATATGATACTTTGATAATAGTTCTCCTCTACTCGTTTAAAAATTGAAGAACAAGAAAAAATATTAAATACCGGAATTATAAGTAATGTAGCATTTGGAATTAGTCCCAAGTCCTTTAGCGTTGAGTTATATTCCTCAGTAGTAAATTCCTTTTTTGGGTACACCATCGAGATACTGAATCGACTGAAAAAAGACAAGAATAAGAGTAGCAATGTAAATATTAATAAATGTACCAACTACGCAATTTATATGAACTTGGTCTAGTAGTAAAAGTTGTAAAAAAAACTCTTTGAAAAAGAGGAGAAGAAACTTTTGTCTATTGGGAGTTGAACAATACAAGTTCAATTACAAATTACAAACTTTTGTTTACAACAAACTCAAGGACTCTCAAGAAGAAATTAAGCATGCGATAAACAACTTTTTCTCTCACACCTACACATAAATATATAATATACTAACTCACTCACCTGAAAGACACATGATTGTTTTCTATAAGAAATTGTTTTACTGCTCCTAATGTTATATCCTGTTCAAAGGAATGAGTTTGACATTTCCCATCAGGTAATTTAAATTGAAGGCGACTTTTTCCAGTATAATTACTAGGTGGTTTAGATGATGATGAAGAAGTTGTTGACGTAGATGCTTGAGATGCTAAAGTGGACGGACCTTCTTTTAAAAAATCTACATTTGTTCTAGCATTCCTTTCAGCTCGATCTTTAGCAATTTGTTCACGTAATTTCTGTCTTAATTTGTTGTTCTTCAATCTTATCACGTCGCCTTTCTTCTGCATAACGTTTAGTCTCTTGTTCTTCTTGCCATCTTTTAAGTTCCGCAGCACCTACAAAAAGGTCAGAAATGGATGGTTTTAGTTAATAACCAATATTTTACAACTACAATAATCAATTTACTTACCTTTTCCGGCTTCACGACGTTCCTTTTCTCGTCTTTTAGCATCTTCAGCCTCTTGCTCTATTTTCTGTTGACGTTTTGCTGCTGCAAGTCTTTTAGCTCTTTCAATTTTTTCTTCTAATGATAATCCAGATTCATTTACCGCTAATTGAGCGGCATCTACTTCATTGTTTGCATCTTCTAGAGCTTTTTCTGTTCCTGTTTCAGCTTTATTTTGTTTTGAAACTTGTGGTAAAGTAGTTGTTGAAGATGTTCCAACAATAGAACCTTGAGTTGATGTAAGAGCTCGATGTTTACTTATAGCAGAATTAAGTCTTTCAATAAATTCAGATGCTTCAAGAGGAGTGATGATGACTTCTACTGCTTTACCTTGCTCACTTATTAAAAACATGTTACACGATGCTGCATTTGGATCTGCAATTTGGATATGAATAAAAGTTAGTAAATAAATAGGTAAACAAAAGTTTAGTTGTTCGATTTTTTTTTGTTTGCTTACAAAGCTGTTTAAATTGAATATGCTCTTGACTATTTGTTGTCAATCTAATACATACAAATTGATCCGAGGATAAAATATTTACTACATCTGTAGAATCCAATGTTGTTTCAAGTTGTTTTGATTCAGCATCTTCACCTGTAAAAAAAACCTTTTTGAGTATATTTCGAAATAAAAAGTTATCACTTTACACTTACCAAATATTGCAACACAAAATATTGCCTTTTTACTAGTAGAATATTGTACAGCTTGAGCTACATTTCCTTCAAACCACTTCATCTTAAATCTTTGGGTATGTTTAATTAAGGACAATCGCTAATCACTAATAAATTGACTAATTTGATACGTTGTTAGTTAGCTTTGTTTTGACAAAATACAAAATTACACACAACAAGTCATAAATTGACAAGTTTTACGTGGCTCTCTGAATTTGACAATTTAATTTTTCCTCCACAGTGAGACAGTGGGAAATCAAAATAATTCAAACTAGAGCACTCAAGAATCTTGAGTCAAGATTTTCAAAGTTTTGAGTCAAAATCTGTTTTACAAAATTCTTATTTGTTGAAAATTTCAAATTAATTACATCAAGAGAAATCAAAGACTTATTAGGGGTGAATACTGTAGTACTATAATGTAATTACGAATTGGTTCATGTCATTTCAAAATGTATTACAACAACAAGAAGTATCATAGT
>VCNE01000514.1:0-11818 GCA_009869805.1 Oncopodura yosiiana | reverse complement strand
ATAAAAAAGCTTCTTTTTGTGCTAACCACAAAAATATAGTACGAGTCTTGAGATAAAAGCAGTTTGCAAAAGTAGGAATTACTATTTACTAAAGAGTTGTGGTTAAAGGGCATCTGAATTAAAAAAGGTTCTGAGTTCGATTCCTATCGGAGCATTATTTTTTGTACTGCAAATAGCGCATTGGAGTTGAAATTTGTTTTTTACTATGAGAGTCAAAGCATTTTTAGTTCTACTTATTTAGTGTTAGTCTTTAAATACTGTCACCCAATGCCTAGCATTACGAGGCAGTTTACTAGTATAAACCATTAATTTATACAGCGTTAAAAATTATGACTGTTTAACTTTTTTTCGTCTACAAAAGTCTTCCGCTTTCTTCTTTTTCTTTAGCTACAAACTTTTTCTCTTCAACGGACTTTCACCACAGTTTAAGATACTCGAGTGAACATAAAGCAACCACCAAAGCACTTTTCTGGTTATGTGCCACTTGCTTGCAATCTCATTTTCTTACATGTACTATGGTATAAATGCATTTTTGTACTTTTGCAGATAATATGACTGTAATGTAATTTTAGAAATGTACAAAAGTCCGAAGACTGGTCTGCAAGAAAACTTTTTTTAAGTTGTAATTGCAATGCCAAAATATAAGAGGCTGAGTTTTGTATTCACTGTTTGCTAATGTTTATGCAGATTTATATCTTTATGAAAAAACATGTACTTCTACTTACTGTCCTCTCATTGTGTAAGAGAGTCTAAAAAAATTTTTCCACTCAGAGACGTAGCACTACCATTTTTATGATTTCTATATTATCTACAGTAAAATCTGCCTACAACGGTGACTTTCCATTCTCTCGGATGAATTCCTATTTAAATACATTGCTACTCTTTATAACAGTTTTCTGCCTGTTGACAGTATATTTCCACCTAAGGTTAGAGAATCGTTCTCTCTATGACACAATTGGGCAATAGTGCTTATAAGTAAATCTTACTGTAAATACTAATGCAGCAACTATATAACATAGCAGTATCCCAAAATACAGTTAGCTGTGCCTTTCTATAATTAAAGAACGCATTATCAGTTTTAGTCATCTAAATTTGGTTTTTGGAGAAAGTAGCGTAAAACGTAAAGTGACTATTGCTCAGATTAGGAAATCAACTAAAAGTGCAATAGTGTAAGCTTACTCTGTATTCATTCTACATCTCACACAGCATATATGATTTTGTGTACATTTTACTATTTCTCTCTATCTCTCTTTGGAAAACGAGAAGAGTAGCAAAAGAGAGAAATGCTTAGGGTGCTATCTTGAGCTTCGATCGATGTGAGCAACAGAAGCCGACACTTTTCTCTCTCTCTCCTACTCTCAACTCTAGCTGTCGTAGTAAACTCGTGCTATACACTAAAATCTAAAAAATATTTTAAACTTATTACTAGAAAAATTAAGTTGAAAAGCTAAATTTTCTATATTAGAAAGCGCATTACATAATATTTACTTAAAATTAACAATAAACCTTTTGGGTGACATTTACTTTTCTGCTTCACTTTATCGATGGCTTACGACTATAGAAGCTTAGGCAAGAGTTGAGGGAATTTACTTTCACCAAGTAAAATTCTTCTTTTCCTGCGCTGTTGACTCTGTTGTGGGCTTTTAGATCTCTTCGTAGAAAGATCAGAGTCTCTGGAATCTTGGCTCAGTTCTAAAGTAAACTTTGAAGTGAACAGACTGCAAAAGCCAACTTATTTTATAGACTCATAGAATCAGAGAACAGAACATAAAATACACACAAACACATTTCCTCTCAAGAATGTATAGAGCATAACGGGAAAAGAAAAGAATCTTCAATCTGTTTTGGTCGGCAAGTGTCCAAGAAAAATTTTTGTGACTTCCAGTGATCTTATTTATTATTCTTCGATATTTTATTAGCTACACTTGGTAACATTCATCATTAGCACATATGACAATTAACAAATGGAAGACTACGTAAGAAGTACAAAAGCCGCGTAGCAATCTAATTGTTGAATAAAAGAATGTCAAATTGCTCTATATAGTATTCCAGTGTTAAAGTTTACTAAAGATTTGTGCATTGTACATGTGTGACGTGACATATTGAAGAAAGTATACTTTCACCGGTGTTTTACATTTACTCTAAATTTTACGGCTTCACTTCTACTATCTACAATAAAAGTCTAATTTAATGCTGCAACTATTATTGTAAGAGATCGTTTTATTTCATAAGGTTTTCTACTGACAAGAAATTCAACTGCAGACTTCTTACTAACATTCGTAAGTTAAAACTGTATAAGTGAAAGTGAAGTGAAAGTGAGTAAATATTTTGACTTAACAAGTGGCTTTGAGTGATGTAAATGTGTGCTGATGATTTAAGTAACATTTCTGAACTTCAAAGGTAAGCTACTATTCTAACTTTTATGCAAAGTACTTCACCGGTGTTTTACATTTACTCTAAATTTTACGGCTTCACTTCTACTATCTACAATAAAAGTCTAATTTAATGCTGCAACTATTATTGTAAGAGATCGTTTTATTTCATAAGGTTTGCTACAGACAAGAAATTCAACTACAGACTTCTTACGTACACTCGTAAATTAAAACTGTATAAGTGAAAGTGAAGTGAGTATCTAAATATTTTGACTTAACAAGTGGCTTTGAGTGATGTAAATGTGTGCTGATGATTTAAGTAACATTTCTGAACTTCAAAGGTAAGCTACTATTCTAACTTTCATGCAACATACTAAGCTGCTTAGAAATTCTCCTTTAAAAACATTTATTATCTATAGCTATACACACAACCTACAACAACTCGTAAAAGGAAATTCTAATTGAAATACATATATGTATCTTTATTGGCACAGCTTAGAAAAGTACATTTGTCATCTATTTTAAAGTGTGTATATAAATTTCTGTCGACTCCCTTATGATGCGTCTCCATGTAGAAAATCTCATGTTGGTTTTGATTGAAGCTAAGAAAATGACTTTCAGGAGCAAATATAGAAAAGTGTAACCAGAGTACATCATTAGTGTACAATTCTTTAAAAGGTCATTAGCTATTGAGTGCTTAGAGAAAGTTGCGTAACATTGCGTGTGGCTTGGCTAAGCGGATTTAGCATTATAGAGACTAACGATGACATATATGCTATATATTTAGTATTGAAAAAATAACTATAGCATCACTCTTTGCTAATGTTAGTTTCTTAGACCACTCAAGTCGTTACAAGCGTGAATTAACAGTTCCTCCGAGACGTAAGAAGTACTACATTTTAAATATTTATAAGACATTCCAATCTAGAGATTTACCAATGCATTTGATTACATGTTCCATCCTCTTGTTTGTCTCTCTCTGACTTTGACTCTAATGTATCTTGACTTAAGTCGGCTCTAAAACTTTTTCAAATAGCTTATAGTAAGTAGCAAGGCCTTGGATTTGTTTTAGCTTTGACAGTGAGAGTTGAAAGAAAAAAAAACTCAACCAAAGTAGACAACTTAATTAAGCTCGTACAACTCTTGTTTCTCACTACAAAAAAAACTTTTGAGACTTTTATCCATTGGTCTGTGTAAACTCAAGTCTTAGATTTAAGTTGCTCATGTGTGACTTTAGTTTTCAAAAGTTGGCCAGCAGTCAAAAGCAAAGTCTTGAGTTGCGAACCAGAAAAAAAGTTCAAATTGAGAGCTGCAACAATGTTAACTCAATATGTAAGAGTTGTGGTGACGTAGTTGGTTTTATTATACTGAAAAATGCTTATGCTACACTCGTAAAATTTTGTCATGTGCGACATTTTTCCATGACAAGGCATAAAACATAATAAGATTTCTTGTAAGAAAATTGAGAANAGTTGGTTTTATTATACTGAAAAATGCTTATGCTACACTCGTAAAATTTTGTCATGTGCGACATTTTTCCATGACAAGGCATAAAACATAATAAGATTTCTTGTAAGAAAATTGAGAATTTTACAGTTTTCTGTGGTTCGTTTTTGTAGTTTGGTAAATAATATAATTCTAGTGTAATGACTTACAAAACCAATTTGGTTTTCAACTTCATTCACGTTTTATGTATATGAAATATTTGAAAGAAAACTTTTGAACAAAACCTGAGCTCTGGATTATGGAACAAGTTTCTCATTAGTGACATGATATGAAAAGAGTTGGCGAGGAAGAAACGTTGATTAGTTTTGACTAAATTAAAATTTTCATGATGGAACAGAGTCTCTTCTGTGTTTCAAAGTTATGAATAGAGTCACAATATTGAATGACTCATTTACCAATAGGAATTTCTTCTTACGCACTAATTCAATGTTTCGCTTCAAATAAGAAAGCTAACGTAGCAGTCTAGCATTAAAGAGCTAACATGGAATTGTACTTTAGAAACTTTTTTTGCTTTCTCTTTGGAGAAAAGCTACACGAAACTTTCACTACGCAGCTTAAGTATTTCTTCTTTCTCTTTTCTATAGCTGGTTGAATTTTCAATTTTATTTTTCGCGACGATTCTCTATATAAAGCTTTTGAGATTCAAAATAAGCCTTGTTGCACTACTACGAGATTATGCTTCAGTCTAATGCCTTCATTTTATTTGGTCCATTACTTTCTTATTTTCTTTTAAAACGTTATGTATTGAAGAATTGGAAGAATTATTTAAATATCTAACGCTATTTGGGTATGAAAATGCGAATCGTATCATATGGGAATGCTCTATTTCAGAGTCTATACTGTAATAACTTGGAAACTATTGAAAGCACTGAACGAAGGTTTGTGAAGAAATAGTTTGTAGAATTCTGTAGTGTACAGCATCATAGATTGTGGAGACACTTTTATAAAAACTTCCCTTGATGAACCCAACCATAAACACAGTGAGCTCACTCTTGAAATAAAATTATGGCTGACATACATACAAAGTTGCAATTACTATACTGGAGTACAGGAAGGCAGAACATATGGAAATTTTGCAAAAAACTAGTCTATTGATACCATTGTATAGTGACATCGCTTCTTCTTAAGAAAAAGGACGCGATTTTAATAATTTTGTACCATATTGAGAAAAATAGATTTCTGAATTAATGAAATATCTTTGCTCTTCTGAGTTAAATTTAAAATGTAACGCAAGTCTGAAAATAACTTTCAAGCTTATAATGACACCTCTATCTACTATATCTATTGATTTACTTTATCTACCTTTCAAACCTAATGCTGGAGTTTATGTATGATTTAATGATCACTGTAAAACTATTACTTGTAAGTGACGGAGGAACAAAAGTTACAAGTGTAAGACTTGATAAAACTATGCTATAGTCACTATAGCTATTTTAAAACAGAATTTTGAAGGTATTACCTGTAACAGGGCACAGGATATTATGCGTCACAACTTGTAATAGTATTCATATATTCTGAAGTGCTACTTTATGCTCACCTAAACTTCCAATATTATACACCTTTCACGACTTTCTCTACACGCACTATTACTATGTTCTTACAAGATACTTTCCTTTTTAAGTTTTTACAAGAGATTGATAGAAGCCTGTAGTGGATCCTGCTATAGATTTTGCTGCAGTAAAGTTGTAAATAAATCTTGCCTCAAACGCACACCTTACTTACATCCATCTTAAAATGTTCTATATATTCTTCAACACACTTTTTATATCTTTATAAATAATTCATATAAACTGTCAAATCCTCTCTCTTTCTAGAAACAAATATCGACATGAGAAATTTCGCTTATTGCATTCATCACTCTTTGAGCATTTTTGTCATCCTTTTACAATGCAGCCTAGCTAAGTTTTTTCTAGAGTACTTCTTCAACAAATTACTCTGCTTTTTTGCTTAAGATATGAAGTATGACAAAAATCTTTCTGGTAATTTACATTTCAAGAGCGATATTTTGTACTTAGGAGATAGATGGTTATAGATCCTTGTTAAAAAGATAGATTAGTCGTCTGGTTCCTGGAGATTGATTTTCTTGTCTTGTATAAACTCTCTTTATAACTCACATGGACCAACAGCTTGTGAACATATAAAACTTCAATGTGAAATATATATTCTGTGGGTTTATAGGTTGTACATGAGATCATTGTTACAAGCCAGTATTTATATATTACGCACTTAAGCAGGAACGTAAGTATTGCCTCTTCGGGAATTCCAGTTAGGAACTTATTTTATGAAAGATTGGCTTATGTCTTATGACGCCATAAAAATTCGATACACAAGCTTGAAGCTTAGTAATGGAGTAATGTAGTAAACATTTTAGATAATAGTAATCGTCTTAGAATGCTGAATTTATTGACCATATAAAAAGCTTTTTCTCATATTCTTTTTAACTACAGATGATCTGTAGCTTATCTCATGTAAGATTACTATTAGTATTGTAGATACAGTACACACTATGAAAAAAATCAAACTACGACTCTTATTTTCACACGTATAACATATAACAATTTCTCGTATTTGTATTAGCTGCTATAAGTTGCTAGATGCTTTGAACTGAACATAAAAATACTTTTTGAAAGTGTCAGATTTGGACTCTAAGCAAAGTGCATTTTCGTTTGGCTCCTATCAGCTGTAGGTGAAGTGTGAAAAGTTTTCCGATTACACCTTTGGACATTCTTAAACTAGACCCTTGTCACAGATACTAGTTTTAATAAAAAAATTCACATCAGTTGTCAAGATCTTTTGGACACTACGAATCCTTGCGCCAAAGGTTAATCTAGAAGGCGATCAATGAATTTCATGATTCCAAGCACCAGAAAACTTCAACTGAACATTTTCATCCAAGTTGCACTTTAGCTCCTTATATCTCTTGTGCAGTCTCATATTGTATAGAGCTAATAAGAAAGGAATGCAATAGCAAAATGACAATGTCCATAGACTATTACATGAACACATTCCAGGCTCTTGCTTCAAGTGGGGAACGTCTGCATAGTTTCCAAGTTGTCGGCTTAGAGGTGGAATTTATGTGGACATTGAACTGAATCATTGAGCGTGATGAACCATTCGCATTATTGTATTACATAAGAAGAAGGGGAAGGTTATTTCTCTCAAGTCAAGTGTGAAAGTCTATATTCTATGGTCAGCGAAACCAGCAGAATAAAATGAAATATGTCGTCTCCAATAAAAGCCAAAAGCGTCATTACATTAAGTGTATTTCTCCATTCAGTGTATTTTCTTTCTGCTATATTGAAGCAAGCAATGCTATATTATATTTTTGGAAGCTTAAACTTGAAACATAGTTCTGTTTTTTCTTGCTGCAGAAGTGAAATAGATTTTTGTATGTAGCCCGACCAAGATTATGTAATGCTACACATATTCAGCAAAAAACTAAATTTATTAATACATCTGTATTTCTATAATGGAATTGTCAACCATATCATTAACTTAATAGTGTACGTCAGTTTTACTATGTTTTACAGAAGCCAGCTCTTACAGGTAGTTTAGAAGTAAGGAGAAAGTTGTTACTAATAATAGAACATTGTAAGAACCAAAAAACTTAACACAGCAGCGTCTGGAGCAAAGAGTTATGACTTTGAAGCATTACATAGAATATAAATGGCTAGTTTACTGATAGAAAATTGAGAAAATAAGACTCTTAGCTTCATAGTCTTGACTATATATGTAGTATATCTTCTACAATGGAATCTGTCTATAACTGTTACTTTCCAGTCCCTAGGCTAAAAACCTATCTAGATACATATAAAGTATTGGTTCTCTTTATAACGGTATATTTGCAGCCAATTGTAAAGAGGAAAGGTTTTCTGCTTCTAACGGTGAAAGTTGTCCATGATATTGAGCCATTATTATAGGCAAAGTGTACTGTGTGTATTGAGAAATACCCAAGAAAAATTGAAAGCTTCTACACCGGAAATTGAATTCGATTGAAACAGAGAAATTCTCTGAGAGAAAAGAGAGCTTTTCCAAAAACCAGAAATGTAGAAACACTGAGATGGAAGATAGAGAAATGGAATATTGCGTGCGTATGAAGCATAGAGAGATAAAAAGAAAATGACCATGAGACTAGAAAGTGTCATGTGGCGGATTGGATGAGAGATCTGATAAAAAGTACTACATTTCGATCCCATAGTTTAACTAAAGAGAAAGACGAATCAACTCGCTGTGATTTATTCTAAAGATATCCAAGAGTGAAAGTTGGAGAATTGTACATTTGCTTCTATACCTCTGTTTCGTTCTATACAAAATAGTTTATTTTCACAGCTAGGTATCTTAAAAAAACTTACAAGGTGCTTTATATATATAGCATAATTTAGTATACAATAATAGAATATTGGTAGAGAATTGTAGACAGCAGCTTTCCATTATTTTTATTTAGTGTAGAACTTTGAAAATATAAATAGCCAGACAACTTTCGGTAATATATGGACTTCATTAAAGCTTTGAGTATTGATATTTGTTGATATTTCAAAAGAAAATTATCCATTGCTACCCTTTTGACTCGTGATATTAAAACCTGCTTCTGTCATCAAACCGTGAGATATGTAGCTATATGAACCACATATTAAACTCATGCTGATCGATGAGCATCGTTAGTGCTTAGATTAAAGGGAAAAGCAATGATATAGTATTTTCAAAGAGTTGTCTTTAGCATCTTCAGTTTCATCAAGTTCTAAAGAAAATGAAGTGCTTTTGGTCTACTCATCATTTCTCAAATGATCATCAATACAAATATAGAGGAAAGTAATATTGAACACCATAGTGAGCTCACTTTATTTTCTCCTTTCATTTTCCACTTTCACTCGTCCTCATTTCTACTTCTTATCTGTCTCTGTCATCTTAGGCTTACACTCAATTCATTTTTGGATTGAAATACTATATAGATATACGTTTACGTACATATATACTATATGCTATATACACAAATGATACTTTTTCTTACTCTAGAGTAAAAGCTGGAAATGTGATTGATCAGATGTCACAGTTCTTTTTTATTTTTTGTACTGTATTCTCATTTTCTCATTTTTGTACAAAACTTGCCTCATGTGTATATTACACAGAATCTCATTTACACAACATGTTTCAACTTTTAGAAAGATCTTTTTGGTCGACAGTTGATAAATGTACACATCACTATATTTCGTAATACTGCTGGCGTACTACACGACAATTTAGAGTACACATTGCTACATAAAAGACATCATTATATTTAACGTTCTTCGTAAATGAAAAACCACAAAAAGATAGAGAAAATGAATCTAAGTTTTCTATAGTAGACTACATGGCCATAGTTGATGTGAGACTTTCTTCCATGTTTGTTTGCAATTTCTTAGAAACTAGTCGTTTAGTTTGCCACATGTTTATCTTTACTCAAAAGAAACTTTGTGAAGAAGATCTTGTTTCATTCTTGTTCAGTGCTCCAGAAAGTTAGAAGAGCTTGATCCTGTCGACTAGTTTTCAAGACTTTCACTACTCAATATATATAGGAAAGAAAAACAAAACAATGAACTCTGTAAACTAGATACAATTCTTGCGCAAAAATGGCTAAGATCTAATGTACACTTCTATGCTCACATAATATTGCGTTGCTGGTGGTTGAAGGCACTAACTAGGCTGTCAAATGTATTACATATATACAGTAAAGTGTATAAAAAATTAAATATAGAAGAGTGCACAGATGTTAGTCTCAAGTTTTAAATTACATTTTTGATATAGTCTTACTATTTACACTTAGCAACATTATAAATAGCTACAGACATCTCTCTCTATGGTTTAAACTTGTTACCAAAATAGAATTATTATGATTAACAATTGACAGACAATATCATCAGGGATGCTCATTCGTTGGAGGTTTAAGAGAGCAAAATATATAAATTTGGTAAGGTTCTAAGTCTCTGTAGTTACACAGATGTACTCGTATTGATTTTTGATAAATGCCGAACTTGTTGACTGTCACATAGGCATATGAGGGAAGAATGTTCGCTATATGATCTGAAAATATTTCGTTATATATCGTTCCATGTGCAACATCAGTATTGTTTCAATTTCTATATGAGTCTCAACAAAACGTTTTATTTCACTCGGTTATAGCAGTTGGCATTTTGGTTCTATAGTCATTGACCACATCAAAGATTTTCACATATACTCGTCCAGCAGATAATTATGGCAACCACCATACAATGTATAGTATTGTGTCTATAATGCATGCAATAGGTTCAGCTTTAATGTCAAAAAGCCAGCACCACTGCAAAACTTAAATTTCAGAGTCGATATTTGTATCAGTTCAAACTGACGAAGCTTTAGAACTTTAAGTTTTAATGTTGCCATAGTACACATTTGATACTTAGAATATTACTTTAAAACTAATAGGCATTCCTGAGTTAAATGAACTATAGTCATTTATATTGCTGCCAAACGTGGTGCTAATGTAAAGATGTAAAGGAATGTCGGTTTATGCAGGTTGAAATACAAAGTTATATAAAGGTGGTGGCTTCAGCTTCTTATGGTAAACAAAACATTATTGTAGAGATAAAGTATATTAATTTTGTTTTCAAGAGAGAAGGTGTAGTATCGACTCATCATTCGTACCCACATTTCAATGGTTACTCTTTGACATAGTTCTCATCTAGAATTTCAACTGTGGTTTTTAAGAATAAATATTCAGTCAAAGGGAAAGGAAGTGAAAGCATCTCTGCTGGTTAAATATGGAGTTATGTTTTGAAGCTCTAGGAAGGAAATTGGATATTGTATAATAAACTATACGACGGAATGTTGTACACTACTCTGAGAGTTGTGGGAATATACTGAAAATTCTAGCTTTGTAACTTATTCTAGGAAGGAAATTGGATATTGTATAATAAACTATACGACGGGATGTTGTATACTACTCTGAGAGTTGTGGGAATATACTGAAAATTCTAGCTTTGTAACTTATGAGTATTCAAGTACTTCTACACATATTTTAGCTTAACCAGACTTCTACGTTTAAAGCAAGAGAGCAGGTTAAAAAGATTAGTAGATATTTATGTATACACAGTCTGTGAGGATTTGACCTCAACCTGTCCAAACAGCTTGTCAGCTTCTGCAATAATTTCTCTTCCAGTTATGCTCTACTAACTACAGATAAAGAATTTTGCTACGAGGTACAGATACGAGATATCTGCAAAATATTTGCGTAGTATTTATATACGTAGTAGGTTCAAATTGAGTTTAGCGTTTCTTTACAGTTGGTGCAAAATTGATTTTCACACATCGATCAATTTCTCGTTTCCAAGAAATGTTTTTCTCTTATGTCAGTTGCAAATTTAAGACAGCGTGTTATTCACTCAGGTACGAGAAAAACACGAATGAAAACACGAATCCATCGACACCTTAGAAAACAACACAAACTCTACCTCAAGTATCCATCAAGTTCTTTTTTCTACTCTGTTCTATATTTCTACAGAATCCTGAGGCGTACATATACAGTGGAATCTGTCTATAACGGTGGATCAATAGCCATACAATGTCCACCGCTATAGACAGAGCACTCTTATAAACAGAGTCTGTCTATAACGATATTCGGAACAAATCAAGCACATGACCGTTATATAGAGAGTTTTTCGATCGAAACACTGAATTACATATATCCAATTTGTTTGCACCATTGGCTTCAGTTGCTTCAACGTTCCAAAAATCTAAATTATTGTTTTACTTGGATATCTGGCATAATTTTTCAGAACTTTCACGACTTTTTTTCTCAGAAAATATTAAAAATGCCGGCTGAAGATGGCGTTTTTATTCAATTGCCGTTATAGAGAGAGCCAAGTTTCCTAAAATTGACTGGAAATACACCGCAGAGTACTCTTATATCCAGAACCGTTATAAAGAGAGTC
>VCNE01000513.1:0-10907 GCA_009869805.1 Oncopodura yosiiana | reverse complement strand
TTGTATATAATTCTTAAATGGTATTAAATTGTCTACAAACTGATATATAATTGGTTTTCAAAACTTTGGTACTGACTGAATTTCACGAGATTAAAAAACGACAAATTTTTTGCAGTAAACGGTATAAACAAAGCTAATATATATATATATATATATAGATATGGTTGTATTATAAGTAATATTGTGCCATTAGATATTTTGACTTGTAACACTTTTGTCTAGACATCACATTAAATCTCCAGTTTGAACCATTACTTAAATTTAGATTCAACTTGTCCTTCTCTTCTTATATGTTATATAATGTTACATTTCACACTCTATTTACATGTGCTATAGTGAATGAATTTTTATTTAATTTAAATCATGAAGAGAACTGAGAGAAAGATACATGATATGTAACTAATAGGCTAATTGTGAGTGTGAAAGAGTTTGTGAGGAACATTTAATATATAATAATTATACCTACTGCCAGTAAACAAGAGAAGAGGCATAAGAAAATTAATTAAAAAGTATAAAAATCAATTATTATCTTCACCACTGCCACACTCAACAAAGCCAAATCAATCACAAAAAATGACAAATATAATAATATATATAATCACAAAATGTGGAGTGTACAATATTAATGATGAATGATGTTTTGTGGAAGATCTGTAATGACCAATGACATAAATCAGCTAACATATAATTAAATCATTATTTCGCAATCATTTTACGATTTGATGTGTACTTTATATATGTATAGTGTACGTAGTTTAGTATATTAATAGTTATTAGTAAATTTATTAGTAATTTTAAGACTTTATCTGTATATGTATATTAATGAAGCACAATAATATATATGTTGTGTTGATAATTAACCAAAACTTAATGAATAAATTATTGTGACAAGGATTATTATATAAGGAAAAATCATTTATGGGCCTTATTATATTTATATTGATTGAGTACAATTATTTATTCCATATTGACGCATATGAAATAAAAACTGGTAAAAACTAAACCGTCATCACAATAGTACATTAGACATTTCGTGACTCTATTTCATTACAAACAACTCCTCTGTCTCTAGAGAATGAAAAATTAGACATGACAAGTAAGAAGAATTCAAGTTTCGACTAGTATTAAAGTCATTGGAATTGCATAGACTCCTTCATGTCAATTGCTTTTTCTATCATTTTGCATTCAGATATTACAACAACTTTGAGTATATATATATGTGTGTATTTTGACATTATATATTTTCCTCAGGGTCAGTAGCAATAATAATTGTCCCTTGTTATATAAGTAGCTGAATTATTTCTGGACCTTCTTCACATACATACCTCTCTCTATTTATTTGTCACGAAACAAGAATATATATCTACATATAGGCAGAAAATACCTGATGAAATTGTTTCATTTATGTATAAGAACCAGCAAACTTCTCACTGACTTTGCTCAGAGTTTTTATCAACATAAATAGTATCGACTTTCACCTCAGAAGAGTTAACTTTTTGACACTTTTTTTCTCTCTCTCTGCAACACTTTAGTTAATAAAGTTTAGTAGTGTCGTCGTCTCATATTCCCCAAAATTTAAGAATTCAATTCATATACTATAGATATAATGGCTAAAATTTATAGTGAACATCATCGTAGTCGGAGTGTCATTTTGGAACCGTCATCATTATCACGAATGGAACAACAACAGGTTTGCTAAAAGGAAAAAAATCCATTTAGACTAATAAAATAATATCTAAATTTAATACAAAAGTTTACAGATGATGGTGATCTAGTTTCAACACCAAAAAAATAATAATGGTCGATCAATTAAAAATAAAGTTAGCACTGTACTACCTAATGAAACAGAAGAGGAAAATCAAACTAATTCAGATTTAGAATGGAATTGTTGGGCATTTTTTCAACGGATTTTTTTTGGTCATGCATCATACATTACGGAAACATTTTATCCAAGAAATTCCAATCGTTGGATATTTTTAGCTCCTCTACAATTTCTAGATTGTCTTTTCCGTGCTATAGGGAATGTAACTTTAGCAAATAATCCATGGTCCGGCTTAATAATTCTTATTGCAATGTTTCTCTCATCTCCAACTTTTGCTATAATTTCACTTATTTCTCTAACGTCTGGACTTTTCACTGCAAAATTTATTGCCAAAATACCAAACGATGTTATACGTGGAGGAAGTGTAACTTTTAATTGTTATCTTCTTGGAACAATTCTAGCTAGCCTAAGTTGTTGTAGTCAATCTGATTATTGTATTAGTGAGAAACCCTCTATTTTATTAGTAGCAGTAGCATTAGGTTTCTTGTCAATTTTTCTATGGGGAGCAATGTATGGACTATTATCACATCTCAATTTGCCTCCACTCAACTCTCCAACAAATTTATTAATTATACTTTATATTACAAGTGGCTTAAGTTCAAATTATCAATCTGATAAACATCTTAGCTCAACTAGTCCAATACTTAAATCTAATCCACAACAATTTAATATCTCAACTAGTACTAATCCTTACTTTTATCATTTTGAAAATAATATAGTCAATGTATCTCAAATTATAGAACAAAAATCTCAAATCAAAACCAGAGATCTTAATATTGCAACTACTAATGAACATGAAGAATATGAAGGACACGACGAGAAAAATCCTGACGTATTGATAAAAACAATTAAATGGGATAAAGTTTTAATTGCAACCATATTAGGTCCAAGTCCAATTTTTGATACTAATACAATAGTAACATCACTTATGATTTACATAGCATTACTTTTATATTCACCTATTGCTACATTTCAAGCTGCTCTTGGTGCTTTCATTGGAAATGTTGTTGGTGCTCTACTTCTTATTAATTCTGAACAACCAGAAACTAAAATAATATATGATGGTTCATTTGCTTACAATGGCTATTTAACCTCTGCTGGTCTTGGTGGCTTATTCCTGGTATTAAATTTACAATCTTTTATGATTAGTATTGTTGGAGCCTTACTCTCAACATTTTTGTATGTAGTCATGTTAAAGGTAACAATTCTAAATTATTATGAATGACGTGTTAATGAAATCTCTTTTTATATGATGTTTTATATGTAGAACCAAATTCCAATATTAGGAATACCATTTATGGTTGTAACCTGGATTCTTATGTCAACAGTTTTTAACACCCATCATCAAAAAAATGCAGCAAGAGGAAGATTTAGTCATCTATCATCATGGCTAGCTGTAGTACGAGTAGAACAATTCAGTACACCTGAAGGTCATATGAAATTAGAAAGAGAACGTTCTAAATCTGCTTATAAAAGTGTTGTACCTGCATAAAGTAATTTAAATTTTTCTTCTTGATATTTATTCACAACAAAATATGAGAACAATTTTGAATACATTCACGACAACCGAAAATAATACAATGCACTGTAAGAGTTTAATGTCAATATAGTAGTAGCACCACAATTTTTTTTTCAATTCAGTACACCTGAAGGTCATATGAAATTAGAAAGAGAACGTTCTAAATCTGCTTATAAAAGTGTTGTACCTGCATAAAGTAATTTAAATTTTTCTTATTGATATTTATTCACAACAAAATATGAGAACAATTTTGAATACATTCACGACAACTGAAAATAATACACTGCACTGTAAGAGTTTAATGTCAATATAGTAGTAGCACCACAATTTTTTTTCTCTCTCTCTATTTACAGGACATAGGTAAAACATTTTTAAAGTATTTCTACAGTTTGCATGTAGATAAATGGTAACTTTTTTCTGAAAGTTGTAATAATACTTATATATATATATATTAAGAACTAACATAAAAACAGTAAGAGTATTTTGTACGCTCATCGAAGCCTTCGTTACATATGTAAATAATAATACTTTATAAACATGTATAGTTTTTAAAAATGTTCCTTTAAAAATTAAAGTAGGATGTAAATGATAATAACAACAACAAGTAGTACATAGTAGTAAGATTACAACAAAACAATATATGAGCAAAATTATATCCTTTTTGTCTACTCTGGTGGTGGATTAAAAGTATAGAAGAATGACTGATCATGAAAATGATGTAAATTCTTAACATGCCGTATGACTCTTCCTGCTAATAAATGTCGGCCATATTTGACAGCATCTTTTAAAAAAAGATAACACATAATTAATTAATTGTTATAACATAAATATTTTTGGCGTGCAACAACTAAAATTTAGTTTGATATTTACCTGATCTATCTCTAGCTAAACCTACAAGTAATAGCCAATCAATCATTTCATGTCCAGCAAAAACTTGAGAATATTGTTCCATTCTCCAACTGTATATATATATATATATATTTAATAAAATAATAATATTTTCGTTCTTTAACCATAATAATAATAACATGTTTTTACATTACCGTCTGTCTCTGACAATATCTCCAACACATTTATCAATATGATATGTGAGAAATTGTTCACAAATTTGTTTCGTCTCAATTGAGAGTTCTTCAAATTTCGGTAAGTGAACAGATCCTTCTCCATAAACTAATCTTCGAAACCTAGAAAAAGTAAGAGAGACCATTAGATACATCAATCATTCTCCATTTCATTATCGATTATATTTTAGGCTAGACTTTGTAGTTCATTGGCCCTTACCATTTGTGCAAAGGCATCACAATCATCTTTGTATTCAAACCGAATAACATAAATGTAAAAATAGCTTGTCCAAAGTTGAGAGCTCCATCCAAAAATACCAACTCAACATAAATTCCAGATACATCTTCCATGATTAAAGTCCAAATGCATAAGGCAATGCCCTATATAGTTATTTTCAAATAATCATATACATGTATGTATAATATATTACATATTGCCTCTCATTCTTGTCAACTTACCACAAACATTGATGCACATAATACTAAAAGAAGAATTACGTGTCTCAACATTTGAAATTCATCATCACGATCCCTGACTATACCAATTTCTTCTGGTTCAGTGAGTTGAGTTGACCTATATCTTTCTAATAGCCTAGTACAATGTTTTCTTTGCACAGGATCGCATGGAAATTTTGATGGAGAGCATAGGTCATCATTGTAGCTATTTTATTATAAAAAAAAGTTTAAAATTATTTTTCTGATGTCTTAACATGAATAACAACAAAAACTTCTCCTAACCTGAATAAACTATCTGTATCATCATTTTCATCTTCATCTTCAATTAATTGACGATGATCATCATCTTCATATTTTAAATCTTCTATTTCTGTTACACATATAGTTGGATTTGAAGACTGACCACCTCCTGTAATATTTGAACAGGCACAACCAATACCAGTACTTGTCGTTGCACAACAGTGTCCACCTGTTCTATGTACATTATTATGTTGTTCAAAAGGTGGTGGAGATTTACTTGTTAAACTTAAAATTGGTGGTGGTTGATTATGATGTTGATGATGATGAGGACTACTTGTACGACTTCCACCACAATTAATTGAAGTACATATTCCTCTAGGCATAGGATGACTACCAACTGTAACTGAACGAAGTCTTTGACGTGTTGCAGCAGTAATTGGTAAAGTTCCAGTAGCTAGAACAGAAATGGAGTCTCTTCTAGCAGTCGGAATTGCTACATGAGATTCTTCATCATCATCTGTTTCTCTACAAGGAGTTTGTGGACATTGAGGTATTGTATTGTAATGGGCATATTGCCGATGATAACGTTGTTGCATTACTAAACAACCTATCGTGACAATAAATGAAGTTACAAGTACCATTGCAGCGACTAAGGCTTGTTTCTCTCCAAATTGAAAATTTGGATCTTGTTTTTCATGAAGAAGTTCTTGTTTAACAGTTAGCATCAGTACAGCTACTAAACAAGCTGGTATACTGTAATAAAATAGATAATTGGTTTTGAGTACTATTTTATATATAAGAAAAGAAATTGAAACCTTACCCCCAACCAACTACAATCATATAAGGTCTCAGTCTCAATACAAAACATAGGCTTCTGCATCTTAAAAATACTAGAGAACATGCTAGCATTGCACACCAAATCCTAGAACTCCAGACACCAAATGCCAATAGAAAAAATTGTATATATAATTTCCAAGATGCGACGTCTTTTGCAACGCCTACCCAACTCCAACATATAGCTCCAATACAAGCAATTGCCTATATATTTCAAAAACATAAAAAGAAATACATTATCTTGAAAATGAAATTCAAAGATTTATTATAATATTTGTCTACCTGAGATACAACAAGACACAATGTAATACAATGAGGTACTTTTTTCCATTTCCGACTCAACACAAACACAGTTATGACCCATATCTACAAAAGAAAAAGATTATATAAGAAGTCAATAAATTATATATTTACATAGAGCATGACATGTCATAAGCGCACTTACAGCTGCTATCAATCCAATTATGCTCATGTGAAGTAAGAAATTATCTAAATCTCCTATGTAGTCTTTTGGATTTAGTTTTCTCAGTGTAATCATTTTTGCTGAGACAAACATTAATGGTGCTGAGATAAATGTACAAGCTACCATCGCACTAGCAATCTAAACAAAGTAGTATTAAATTATAAAAAAAGAACATTAAAAAACTTAATATTTAATCTACTTACTAATTGGATAGCTACATCATACTGATTTGCAATGATAAATGCTCCTGTGAATAATACATTTTGTTTCAATACAGTCAATCACAAAAAATATCTTATAAATAAAATACCTGGTGCTGAGGGAAAAGTTCCATAAAGAAAACCATAATTGCTCAAACTTATTGTGTCATTTGCATCTGTACCAGCCTGAAGTAGGCTAACAAGTTCTCTTGTAACGACTGGAAGAACAAGCCTAAATACACAGAAGAGAAAATAATGGGTAATTATTATTTTTCGAAAACAAACGTCATTCATAATATTTACATATATAACTTACAATTTCATTCCAATTAAAATTGATGGTACAACTATACTTGAGCCTTTTAAACTTGCAGCACTGCCAACCATGGTTAATCCCAAAGAAAATAAAGCTGATGCTGAAAATGCTGATCCAAGTACTTTTAATATGCCTTCAATTGTTGTTGGTACACAATGAGAAAAAATAAGGTTTCCACACATTCCAAGAGCAGTCATTATAATTATTGGATTTGTAAATACTCCACGAAGAACTCTTTTAATAACATAACACATTCCATCAGGTGCTTTAATAAGTCCTCTTGATGGTGAAGATCCATTTTCAAGACTTTCACGAGTTTTTTGTTTTGAAATTTCCATAAGAATAAATGCTATAGGATTTAGAAAAATCAAATTGACTGGTGCTACTAGATATAAGTATGATGCATATTCTGGATGCGTTTTCCCATATAGGGCAGCAACTATAAATAATAAATAAATTCATAATAAATATTCATATACTTTCATGTATCTAACACAGTTAAAGATATTCCATTTCTTCGTACCTATTGGATAACCTAGTGCAAAGTCATTACTTTGCGTACAAAATATTGCAAAGATTCCACATTTGTCAAGTTTCACAGGCCGACTAACTAAAAGAGTTATTACAATTACAGAAACAAAAACAATACTTTTGCTAGCAAAAATAGCAAGAAGAAACCACCAATTGACAGCCCTAAATAGAGAGAAATTAAGAAGTGAGATTACATTCATATAATGAATAATGACACTTTTATTTTATAAATTAAAAACTTACGTTAAATCAAGCTGTGCTAGTGATAAAAATATAAGTGCAGGAAGGGAGAAGGTTCCAATAAACTTGTTTAATCCAACTGTCTCACTTTGAGTTATAATTCCAGTTTTTCCAGCAATATATCCCAAAAATATGACAAAAAAGCATTCGATCACGGCGGGATAAAGTTGATCTATATTCATTTCTAACCCAGGTGTTACATCATCATCTGAAGTATCCATCATCATTTCAATTAGACTATGTGATTCGTTGAATCTATGTATCTACAACCATAATAAACAACAAGAAGAGCACATTATGAATGAATACATATTAAACTAAAGCTAATAATCAAGCAAGGTTTGCATCAAAATACCCCAGTACTGGAACGAAGAAGAACTTCAATAACACTTCTCTTCACAATACTTTTTTGACTTGACCTCTAATATATCACTACGACATGGAGTAACATAGATTTCAGTAGCTATATAATGCAAATAAACTGTATATTTTTCAAACACGCAACTTCTTTCTACAATGCTAATAATGATATAATGAAAATCTTACCATAATGGAATCTCTGAAAATAACATAGAATAAATAAAGCAACCATTAGTATTTTATTATACATTATACCACAGAAAAAAAAACTGACTGATACGGAAATTGACATGAAAAGAATAAAACAGATGTGACTTTTATATATTCCTTTTCAGAACATGAATGTACATCATTTAAACTTTGAAAAAACTTTGAAAATTTACAATAGAGATAAAAAAACTTATATAATTGCAATCCACACTACCTGTTGGAATCTCTGAAAATAACATAGAATAAATAAAGCAATCATTAGTATTTTATTATACATTATACCACAGAAAAAAAACTGACTGATACGGAAATTGACATGAAAAGAATAAAACAGATGTGACTTTTATATATTCCTTTTCAAAACATGAATGTACATCATTCAAACTTTGAAAAAACTTTGAAAATTTACAATAGAGATAAAAAAACTTATATAATTGCAATCCACACTACCTGCTCTTCACACATTTTGAAACAAAAGTTGATATTGTAGACTTTACGTCTACTAATACTCAGGGAGTTTGAGAAAATCAAGAAAGAATGCCAAGTTATGTAAATGCCGAACTTTTTTTTTGCACAGTTACATTTTCTTTTCTTAGGAATTTAAAAAAAACAACTTGAGTATGAAATTACACTAGCGATCAACTAATTATATAACACATGAGATTATATTACAAATCGCGGTGCGTTGACATTGTACTGAGACACGAGAAAAATATTATTACTATAAGTAGTAGTTGTACTAGTGGCAACAATCAACTACAATAAACGTTTAGCATGCAGTCAATAAACAATTTCACTTAAAATGTAACAACATGTGCGTATCCTTCAGACAAAGACAAGGTAGAGAGTTTAGAAGGTACCCTCACAGAAATAGCCTACACTTTATTATACAAACTTGACTTGCATTCTTTACAGTTCACAACTATAAACTATCATTGTATGTTCTTCTGGAATATCAAAAGCACTCGAGCACTTTACTCTCTCAATATCTGGCACAAGGGAAACAAGTGTGAAAACTAAAGCAAAACTCAGATCAGAGATTATGACATTACTCTCAACTGAATGATGCTACTACTAAACTAAAAGTACATATTATATAGTTTAAAGGTGTATTGTATTCACACACAAGTTAGCCACCAATACTCATTTAAATATATACCTAAATAAAAGATTTATATGTTACAATTTTCCCTTTCTATATACAATGTATACTGATCTAACTATAAGTGGTTACTATTACCTTTGAGATCTACATACATGATGATGATGAAGAGATACTACAATTACATTATACTAGATATTAGATATACTATACTATGTGTTGTAATAATGAAATGAGTGATGATATACATACATTACTTGTTCAGATTTTGACATTTTGACTTGCAACTTCCTCACCTTTGTGTACAAGTGCATTTGATGCCATCAATTTATTTGTAATCTCATTGTAAAGTTGTACCTGACTCTGTTCTGAGACTCCTATATAATAATAATAATAATGTAAAGAATGGTTGTCACCTTTCATTCTGTTTGTTGTCGTCTGGTAGCACGCAGTGTAAAATTGTGGGATTGTTGAATTTGCATGAAAATCAAAACTAACTAATAATTCATCATCAATGGAATATATTATGATTATGATATGTGATACAAAAAATAATAAATTACACAATCCTTTTAGTAACTACTCATTCACGTCTTCCTGTAAGAAAATTACCTAACTGATTTTTAAAACATAATAGCTTAATACCACCGTATATCATTTTTAAAACAGTTTGACGTAATAGTAAAAAATAGATGCATCTAAAGCATTTCGTCATCATTCATAAGTAGAGATTAGACTTAGACAACTTGGATATTAATATACAAGATACATGAAAACAGTAAACTATAACGCAGCAGAGGGAGGCCAAAACATTGGCCATTATATGAGATGTTATAAACAAAAGACAAAGTACAAACTACACCCACGAATATTCAATGACATTTGAGATCACCAAGTCAAAAAGTCAAGATTACAAGCTTACAATTTAGAGAAGTCACTTCGCTATATTGTACACCTTATTTCATTTAAGTACATACATTAATTCAATGCAACAACATCAACAATATAATAATTCTTATTGTGCCCTACTTTTTTTCGAGAAAGAAATCAGACTATCATATATTTTGTATGTACGTATATACATATAGTTAGTAAGTTGCATAACCTCTGAGAACAAGGACTGATAATAAGTGAAATGATTTTTGGTATGTACCTAAAAGTACACTTACTAGTTTTATGTGACTAATGCCCAAGTTTAAGGACAATTTAAATGAATATTATACAATATATAATAAGAAACTGATCACGAGTCTGTTGCCTGAAGCCTACAAAACATTTATGATTATTATAAAGCAAAGGATATTCTCTTTAACCCTTTCATTTCAATTTGGAAATTCCAAGTTCGTTTGCCATATTTCTGGAAAATATTAATTTTTCGTTGTATTGTAGAGTCTAACAGGACATAAAAGAAAAATTCAATTAGTGTGCATGCAAAGTGCAGTAATAGTTGTATGTCACAATTTATATAATATGCAAGTAACAGGTTTATAAAAGTAGATCAGGATATAGAATCAGTCAAATAGAGATTGAACTTCTTCTTGTTGTAGTTGTGT
>VCNE01000512.1:0-13915 GCA_009869805.1 Oncopodura yosiiana | reverse complement strand
TGCTACAAAATAAAAATATCAATAAGCTCAAAATATTTAAAGCTGGCTACTAAACATATATTCAGGATCATGATGAATAATAATACATAAAAAACGAGTCTTTTGGAACTATGATGGCTCGAGGCCACACGAATAATAAAATATGCAAAACCTGACTTGACTTACTTAGCTGACTTGACTCTATTTTACTGCTCTAACTTATGACTGCAAGTTTTGTTGGGTCCTGTCACTTTCGATCTTAACTCTTGCTGCAAGTTGTCATGCAAGTGCAACCTATTTTTCTTTAACTCTGATCTGAACCATTTTAAGAAAGCCTAACTTTATTGATCTGCTTATGTATGCGTAATATGCAAATTTACAATAGCAAGCTGCTGCTTTTCCATTACTTTTCATATGTATACATATAGATAATAAGAAACTGACTCTTCGTGTTTTTCCGCGTGCAAAAAATAAATCAACCAATAAAAAAACCTAAATTATCTGCAATGTATTTTATGTAAGCAAATACTATATAAGCCACTTGCAGTTTTCATTATGTGTTTTTTTTGCAATTTGGCAGAAGCCACACTAAGCCAATTTCTTCCCTTGTAAAATAAAAATAAGATTTGTAGATCTTTATTTATCCATGGAAAAAATGGGTCCAGGTTTTGACTTTGTTAATCAATAATTACAGCAGCGAGCATATGTAAACTGTAAATTGTCCAAATTAAGATATAGTTTGTATTTATTATATTTAGTTGAAGGTTCACGGTCAAAACATTTACCATACTATATAGCAAAACTGTACATGCAAATAAATTAGTCGAGCATTCAAAAGCTGTTGCACAAAACAAATTGAAATACGCGTGCAACATAACTTTTGCTGTGAGTCAGTGGTACACATGCAAACTCAGATCTTGAAAACAAACAAATCGATTCCTGATTTGAAGTGTTGGCATTGAATTTTGAATAATAGTTTGGCTACTTCTTTTAACATTGTAACCTGTAGATTATATCTTTAGCTGACTCATGTCATCACACTACCTTGATTGCAATTTATTTTTGTTCCTTTTTTTACTCACCTATAATATACTATACTAACTTATAACCCTATCATCAACAAGCAAAAAACTGTTGATCAAATGATATTAAGATATCTTTGACTTGACATGACTTTTGTAATTTGTAGCTCACAGGCATTACTATACTGAGTAATAAAATACAGCAATAGTACAATAGTGAGAAATAAACTTTTTAGTTGTCCAGCTACAGTTGGCTAGTCAGCTAAGTCACTTTTGACTTCTACTGCCGGCACTTTTTGAGTGATGAAGCCCAAAGGTAAATTAAGCTCAATTCTCTACTATACAATACATGAGCGTATAGAGTAATTGACTTCTGTGCAGCTACAAATGACCTTAATTTACTTTTGTAGTTGCTAGTTCAACTATTCAGTACTGTTGATTTCATTGTAGAAGTGTATATAGCTGGCGTATCCTGTAAATTAGTCAATAATCACTTCCTTAATCCACCTAATGAATTATTAGCAAGAGAGAAATGAAAAAAATCAACACTGATGGCTAGATAACCAAAATTTGTGTACTCATCAATGCATGGAAGCTAGAATTATTATAGTACCTTATAAATCCCACACGTTTACTCAAACACATGAGGCTGGAAATTTTACACCACTCATCTAATGTTCTAACAACAACTCTATGAAACTTTGAGAAACATGATGTACTAGCAATTAGTCAGTCTTGTGTGAGTAACTACATTCTAACATCCTGTGGCTCAATTACTCACATATATCAGGAATGATCTATTACAATTTTAATAAAAAAACTCCTTCAAAATTCAGTGTTAGATTCAGTGAATTACACAAAAAGTAAAAATCTGCAACTTTTTAGTCCAAACTTCGTTTTTCATTCTCAGTCATCATTTTCAATATTTTCTTATTTGGTGTATATAGGCCTTACAGCTTAGGTCAAAAATGTCAAAAATTAGCCATTCCTGGTTGTCATCTGTAAGGTATAATTTGAAGTTGAGAAATATATTTTCATCAGTATGAGCTAATGATGAGAGTTTTATCTATAGCAGATGTCTACGTAGTGCCAATTTAACTATACAAGATTTTTTATATAAAAATGCGAAAAAGTTATATACTAAAAGTATAAATGCTACTGCATGCTCTTTTTGACCAAACTTTTATGCTTCATAGTAGAAAAATGAAACATGGCTGTAATAAGCTTTAGCCTTTGAGTTTTTGAATTGTTACAAAAGGAAACATAATATAAAGAGTAAAGGAATGTAAAAAGAACTCTCCAAGGAACTACTATGGAATTTAGTCTGGAATATTTTAGAGAGGTAAAAGGTAGCGGAAATGACAGGATGTAATTGTAAAAGGACATGAATATATTACAGGGACTAGTAGTAGTGGTAAAACTCCGATCCGGAAAATCTTTTGATGTTCTCTTCTTATGCTATACAATTCCCACATTCCGAGAATCTTTTAGTTTCCGCATGTTCCTCCGGTTTTTTAATTTAAATTGTAAGTACAATGTACTTTTTCTAACATAGATGAATAATAAAATATTAGGCAAGCATTTTGTAAATTTGTTAAGGTTGACCTGTCATTTAAGAAGTAATATTTACATAACGCAAACAAAACACTTGAAATAATTTCATGCCTTAGTTAAATGTAGCTGAGTGTACTAATGATGGCTAATTACAGCCCAAAAGGCTGGCATAGCTGTCGGAGAAAAAAACCAGAGTTATTATTATAATTATTTGTACGAGTCATGCATAATAAATAGCCTTGATATCAATTTAGTCTCAAATTGTTTTTTCTCTATCTTTTTGCTTATATTAGTTAAATGTAGCTGAGTGTACTAATGATGGCTAATTACAGCCCAAGAGCCTTAAGAGCTGTCGGAGAAAAAACCAGAGTTATTATTATAATTATTTGTACGAGTCATGCATAATAAATAGCCTTGATATCAATTTAGTCTCAAATTGTTTTTTCTCTATCTTTTTGCTTATATGTAGCATTATTAGTATATCTTGCACGACATATGCTATAACATCACAAGCATTGATTGAAATTGAACATTCTGTTGAAAACAAGAGCAACTCTTAGAGTAAGAAAATAAGTTGATCTAGTAAACTAATCAAAGTCCAAACTTGCTCAGCCTGTTTTTATTTTATTCTCTTTTGAATTTCTACTACACTCATATCACATATGGTTGAGGTCACAATTCAAAATATGACAACAAAAACTTGACTAAATTGATTCTTAATATATATACAGTGTGATTGAATGTTACCTTCTTTTATAACAACTCAATTATGAATTGTGATGCAATATTAAAAAAATTCCGTGCTCTGCTTCAAGCCGACTTCTGAATTTGACTTTTACGTTATGTAATTTATTTTCTATATTGCCATAACAGAAGCGAAAAAGCCATTATTAATATTTAATTTATTTTGATTCTTTCTACTTTTCTCCCCTTCCTCAACTTTTACTATTGGATTTTTAATGAATACAAAATTCATTGCGACTTTTCCATTCTCTTTTTCTGACTTTTCCAATCAAGCGTTTTACTATTTTGAAATATTCTAATATGTTGAAAGGGCAAGTCACTCATTACTGTTTGATGCTGCTACTCAATGTTAAATTTAATGTCAGTCATATATGCAAAAGAATTCAACTTTTTTATACTACATTTTATATATAAGTTACTCGTCTTAAAAAATAGTACAAAAGAAAGAGAGAGAGGAAAAGCATAAATGATTAATATGAAGGAGTGGAAGAGAAGCGATAGGAAACATTTCTTTCTACTGGGAATTTCTTACTCTGTTAAATATATGCATACTTTTCTACTATACTCTTTTACTTTCATTTCATTTCTCTTTTCTAGTACTCTTACGTAAACAGAAAGACAAATGTACATTACAGACATATATCTACTAACACGCCTATTTCTAATGCAAAGTAAAAGTTCTATTTTCCCTTCTGTTTTTATAGGCAAGCACATTTTGAGTGAGGGAGAGAAAAGGCCAAGGAGTGTGTTCAGCTTCTTCTCAAACAGAATTAATTAAAAATTTTGCATTAGTAATTTCCCCTTTTGCATGAGCTGCCCTGCTATTCTCTGCTCTTTTAAGTAAGTAGTCGTTTTCAAGCCTATATTATTACACCAATGTATATATATGTACGTGAAATGTAAATACTGATGTAAAAGAAGCATCCAACATGGTACGTATAGTTATCATCGTAGAGGAAAGAAGAATTTTAATTTTTCTACTGCAAAAAAGAAGAAGTTTGATTAGCTTTCATCTATGAGATATCTACACCTAACTAAACATTCTCTCTGCAATCTCCTTTGACAAGGGAAAGTTGTCGACTTGTATGCTCATAATTTTCTATAGTATTTTTATTATGTAACTTCCTAACTAACCTTCGAAGTTCCTAACTTAGAACTTAGATTAGGAAGAAATCAGCTAGAGTTAGCAGGATTTATTTTATTCCCAACTTAGGTTAGGAAGAATCAGTTTCAGGCTAAATGAGTTAGCATAGAATTTATTTTATTCCCAATTTAGGTTAGGAAGAAATCAGTGTATGTGAATTAGTAGGATTTATTTTATTTCCAACTTAGGTTAAGAATAGTCAGTTAGAGTCAGAAGATTAGATGATTCAGTAGGATTTATTTTATTCCCAACTTACAACTAACTAACCTAACTAATACTGAAATTCGTCGTATTAGAGTTGACAGCATTCCCTTTCTATATGAGTATATATGTATATAATATGTAGTGCTATGCACAAGAGTACATCTCTTCTACTTTTTCAAGAGTCTCTCTATCTCTTCTGCTAATGCCCTGGAGAGGGGAAACTTAGACTAGGAAAAGTAAATTAAGATGATCCTTCACATTAGATCGACATGCTATTCTTCTCTACCTACACTTTTAATAGTACTCTACTATATACAGTACTACAAAGTATAATATTTCATCAGATTTTCATACTCATAAATAGCCATAAAGCACTTTTATACATCTTATAACTTTATACAGTATATACATATATATCTACACAACTTTGATTATGATATCAACATCAACACACTTTGAAGACTCACTCATAGTCAGTTTGTCAGTTTGAAGAAAATTATTAAAATTTTAATTACTCAATGTATAAGCTCTTATATATATAGTAGCAGAGTTTTGAGTCATAGAGACTAATTACAGGCTTGATTTTATTACACAACGGTGAGCATTGCGTAATTACTGTTTAGCTTTAAAAACATTGCATGCGAGTTGTCTTCTTCAGTGGAGTGGACTGAACTCTGAGTTTAGAAAATATACATTAATATATAATAATTTAATAATATTTTTTATGGGCTCTGATGTCGTGTTGTCACTGTAGAAGATTTTGTGGGCTTTACATGAGTACTTTTTTTCATGATCCACCCTCGCTATTAGAATTGAGTTCACTTGACTAGCCATGAAGAACGCTGCATCTACCTGTAGAAATTAAGGTAAATTACCTTTATAGCATCATATATACCTCTGTTGCCTACAGGAAGAAGGTGGAGTTAGAGTCTTGTAAAAATAGCAAAATGGAGACGCCCTGATGAGAACTTTTAACTCACATAAAGCACTCATGTGAATTTAGGAATCCCTTTTTTTACTCCTATGATCCTGCATCATCATTCATGATGCAATCACACGTGTACGTAAAGTACATATACTAAAACTCTAGACTAAGCAATAGACTATTTCAATGAGTCGATAGGTTGATGTAGGTCAGAGTTTTAGCTCATTGTCAACATCATTTGCTACTGGTAAGTCACATTCAGGGCTATATACATATACAGTGGAACCTGTCCATAAGAGTATCCATCTATAACAGTATTCTGCCTATACCGTTAGCTTTCCGGTCTCCCAGCTTAGGGCCTATCTAAATACATTATATCGCTTCTCTTTATAACGGTTCTGTTTATAAGAGTATTCTGCCTATAGTGATGTATTTCCACCCAATTTTAGGAAAATTGGCTCTCTCTATAACGGTAATTGAATAAAAACGATATCTTCAGTCGGTATTTTTACATTTTCTTCAGAAAGAGTAGCAAAGTTCTGGAATAAAGTGCTGGATATCTGAGTAAAGCAACAGTTTAAATCTTTGGCACGTTGAAGCAACTCAAGCCAATGATGCGAGTAAATTTGACTATGTAATTCAGCATTCTGATAGAAAAAGTTCTCTCTATAACGGTCATGTGCTTGATCTGTTCCTAATATCGGCATAGACAGACTCTGTTTATAGTGATGGAAATTGCTTGGCTCTTGGACCACCGTTATAGACAGATTCCATTGTACTATTGTCATATATACCATATATATATATAGTCTCATTCGCAGAAAGTTTGTAGCAAAGAGTAATTGAGGTCTAGTAACAATCAAAACAGAGGACTGTAGGGTGTAGTGTGCTGAGAGATATGTCTCTTTCTCTGCTTCTGAAACATGGAAAACCCACCAAAACCACTTTGGGAAACCACCACGTGCCTATATATTAATACGACTCCTACTACCTATAATAGAACTTTACACACTAGTAAAGATATTGCAATCTTCCAAAACTAAAGTAAAAACTAACTTTGTAAGGGCAATAGACAGTAGAGCACTTTTTAAAACGACATTGTTGTTTTTAGTAGACTTTTGTGCATAATATAGTTTTCATTTCAACGATGAATTTATTCATCAGTATAGCTCGTTGACATTAACCAACACTAATATTATTCAATTTTGAGAGAATTTGCATATAAGCATATGCAAAAATTTCACATTAGTAGCTACTGCTGAAGCTAATGATCACCTTATGATAAAAGTTTTGTAAGTATGAAATACTTTGTTGCTACTTAGGACGCTATTTAAAAGTGCTGCATCCCTGTGGAGTACAAGACTCATTGAGAGTAAGGGGAGAAAGCCAAAAGTAGTCAAAGGGTTGAATGTGAGTTGCAGAGAGGGCATATTACTCGCATTACTCCAACTTTAACTCTTCTCCTAAGAATATATATTGTAGTTAAAGATTGAGTCATAAAATATTAATTAGATATAAGAAAAGACCTGACAAATAAAATCTTTAACTGTAGAGCTTTTTTACCTTAGAACAAATAGTTTGTATTTTATGAAGCTACATTTTCTTATATCCAAAAAACATTTTACTCTTATGGTATAGTCATGCAATGTTGATTTCTTGGGAGCATCATAAAAGTTGAAGTGGTGATTAAGACTATTGTGTCAGTAGCTTAAAAACTTTTACAGAGATAGTAAAATCCTCGAGTTCTAAAGAGCTGATAATCAGCTCATCTCTGTCTAATTATCACGCATAGTTAAAACAAAACTATATATCTTATTACCTATTACATTATTACTAAAGACAACTTTTTATGATTGTTGGGCTACTGCTTATATAATAGCCTTTAGGGAAATAATAAAATACATTGTACTTAAGAATTTTGTTAGAGCATGGAATATTATTAGTATAGCTGTAGATACAAAAATTCAGTTGTGTTGTTGTAGATTTCGTGATAGATTTGAGAGACAATTGAGAAAGAATTTTGTGTTCATGGAATATTATTAGTATAGCTGTAGATACAAAAATTCAGTTGTGTTGTTGTAGATTTCGTGATAGATTTGAGAGACAATTGAGAAAGAATTTTGTGTTCACACCTTCAATGCCTCACACGCATCTTTTTTCTAATTTCTAAAGCATGTGCTCCGGATATCGTTTTCAGAGTTGTAGATTTCGTGATAGATTTGAGAGACAATTGAGAAAGAATTTTGTGTTCACACCTTCAATGCCTCACACGCATCTTTTTTCTAATTTCTAAAGCATGTGCTCCGGATATCGTTTGCCTGTCAATTACTTAGTTAGCTATATCATCAATTTCAAATTCCATCGTTTGTCTTACGAGACTAACAAGCTATTCTCTATACATTAAGATTGCATGCTTATTGCTCAACTCAGTCAGTATAGTTAAAAGTTACAATTATATTTCAACTAGAGCAAAAAGATTATTATTAAGTATTTACTAAGACGATCCGCCCAACTTCTTAGAAATTACTGCGAGTGTTAAATACTTTGCTCATATGTCATCTGCTCTGTTTTTACTCTACTATTAAAAGTGTGTTTTATATAGCCCACCTAGTTTGTTTTAAGAAAAAATTTTTGTAACCCTAAATTTATTCTGTAATTACTATCTTGTCAATATTGTTGCATGATTAGTGAAAAAAGGTGCAGATGTCAAAAATAAACTGATCTGATCACATAGAAATTGGAGTTCTTGAAAATATCACATTGCCCCATTAGTTCAATTTATATAATTTATATAAAGTCGACCGTTGAGGAAGTGAATATGATTTTGTGACTGTTTCATAAAGTAACCATCTGGTACATATAGTAAGGAAGAGAGCATATGCAAATGATGAGTATACTTTACAAAACAGATTTTTTTTATAAAAATTCTCTCATTTTTTTAAAACTCAGTTCCCCTCTAATGTGAGTATTATATTTTTAATGCATAATAGCTCTTCTCCCCTTTCGTCTTGTGTTTCATAGCGTTACTCTGCATTATATGAAAGAGATTTTTTCACTTTTTTCCAAAGGCTATTTCCATCGTCTTTTATTTGTATAGGACACGCAATAGAGAGAGAGACGAGTATACTTTTGTATAGTAGACGACCAAAGTGGACTTTCTTTTCATTCATTGAGAGAGTACTGTTATGTATAGAGTTTATGCATAACATATTTAATATTCATCCACAATATAAAGAGAGAAAATGAAAAATGTATACATAATATAAGAGAGATGATGCATAATATTGCTCAGCTGAGTATTATCATTTTTCTCAGAGTGAGACTGATGATGTCTCATGCATATTTATAAGATCAGTGAAAAAGGGAACTCGTAAGAAAGCTTTCGTGGGCCCTTTATTCATCCCTTCACTTCCTCTTCCTCATTTTACTCATTAGCATCTTCACCTAAGCATCAATGAACAAAGTGCAATGCTCAAATCTCTTTTTACAACATTAGCATTCACTTACTCACTCACTCAAAAAAAGCTCTTCTGCATAAGTAATAAATGTACATTAGATCTCATCCATAATTTTTGAGATAGATAGGAAAGTGTTGACAAGAGATTAAGAAATTTACAGTTGGTATATACGTAAAAGAATAGAGAAAACCTCAAGTCTCTTGTAAAGTCGGCATGACTCGTCACATTTCATTGGTGAATCTAAAAAAAAGTGTTAAACCTTGAAAGTTGCTGTGTCAGGGCAGAGTAGTGCTTTTGAAACGTAGATTGTAATTTAAATTTTTGTCCGGTTTAATTAGTCAGCTATTGTTGAAAATAAACTAGTATTGCTTTTACTTTTGCTACATAGAGAGATGACTCGTCCTCGCTGACGCCAACAACGACAATTAAACTCTATAGCTCGAGACTTTGGTCTTCTTACAAAAAGAGTTGCTCCAACGTCTTTTCATATGAATAATATGTTAATATTATGTAGAAGATCATCACACTATTGTAACAATCAGAATCCAATCATTTTACAATGCTAAAGAAGTAGAAGAATATTATGAAAAGGTCTCAACTTATTCATCTTATTCTTTGTGGCTACAGCTTATTATTATGCAATAAAAGTAGCTATAGAAGAGCATTGAACATTTATCCAGTGGAGTCTCTACTATATGCTATAGATATAAAAGTATAATAATAAAATGAAATTATCTCTTTCAATGACTCTTTTTCAACCAGATGAATAAATTATCACAACTCTCAACTTTTGCTGTGTCATTCAACCATTACCTATATAAAGTATCAGTTAGTACAATTACAACTATCATCTAATGTAATATGTAGCAAGATGAAGAATGCATACAGAGAGAGCTTAATTAAGATACTGGAATTGAAGTTTTTGAGATTTGTGCTTCTGTGTTGAAGGAAGCAATAAGTGATGTTAGTAAATAAAATTGGATTCCAATGTTATTGCTTAAGGTTAAGGTCTCAATGCATTACAAAGTATTTGGGTAGACCCTTTTGAAAAGAGATGTTGGTAATCAATAGATCGTATCAATAGATTTGAGAAATATTGACATTGTTACCTGCTCTTATATTTGACTCATGTAAACAGGTTCAATTTTAAGCCTTCATTACAAACGTAAATATAATATTTCTCTTAAGTTCATTTCCAGCATCAAAATAAAAATCATATGCATTGCATGCAACTGAAATGCATCGTAAATGAAACTTTTCATTTTTATTATAAAGTGAAGGGGCAGCAGGCAGTGAGAGTGAAAATTAAAAAAAAATGTAAAAATGTAAAATTACGAAAGGGTTCAACATGAAAAGAAGCTAGGGGAGAATTTTTATAATTTTTATTGAAAAAGTTCCAACATACGTTTGTAGACTTATAAACAATTGAATCAGTCTTCCAACACGTCTCATTTCTCTCTCACAGTATATATGCTGCATATTACGTAACCTATTGAAATGTCTTACCTCAGCTACTGCAATGATATAATGTAATATAAGCAATAGAGCTTCAGATAGATACAGGGGGTTGTCTTTTAATCTCTGTTTCTCTCCTTATATATATATATATACTTACATTCATCATATAGCATATATATAAAGTATACACGTGAGAGAGATATTGAATAGATTTTCTGGAAAAAATTCGGGTAGTGGTCTGTGCTAAGCTCTTCCCCTCTTAACCTAGCTCAACTTTATATATTTTTACATGTAGAATTTTTTCAATTTTTTCTTTCTCATTTTTCCCTTCGGACTCTATGATCGAAGAAAGAGGTAGAGAGAAACGGGAGAAGTTTCGACCGCCCAACAGTGTCCACAGTGAGTGAGTGAGTCACTATGAAAAAGAAGTGTAATTTTTATCTTGCCATATAACCGGTTCTCTCTCACTCTTCTTCCAAGCACAATACAATAGACCAGAGCTGCGTTTTATAGATTTTTTTCTTCTTTCACCTTAATGCAAATTAGGCAGTCCACCAGCCACTGTCCATTTTTATTTCAAGACAATATAATAGCTATATAGGGATATATACTCAGGGGATAGTGTCCTATATATATATCACACACTTACTATATATATCCTTTAACACATTTATAAAAATACATTGAATACAAATAATACAACCTGTGCTACTCTCAAAAACTATATAAAAATAGTGGAATTTTTCTCAACTTTTTTTTACCTTCAGTTCTAAACAAGTGTTTAATTTTTCCCTTTCTAATTGAGTTTTATTATGTGTTAACTATTAACTATATTGATTACTCCCAGTGATACTCAACTGACTTTACAATGCAAAAAATATTTTTTCTGTGTTCATAAACTTAAATTGCAAAAGTCACCTAGTCTCATCATCATTTGCTTATGTGGTTAATAAGTAAGTTTACTTTTCATTTTATTTATTTTTATTACGTTTTGTTTACATAAGACATTCACACGGAGCGTAACACTCTATAGTACACAATTAGTAACAATATTACATAGCCTTATTTACATTATACATCAACGTGATCAACGTGATTCAACGTGATGTGATCTACATGAGAGATGGACTCCAAATGACTCTAATCTTGACCAAGAGCCGAAAGTCGTCTTTTTTCCAGTAATTTTTTTACACATCTCTTTCTCCAGTTGCGTAGAGAGAGAATTCTTTTTAATTCAGGGGTATATGATATGACTCCATAAGTTGTACAGCTTATATGTTGAGAATAAGATTCAGAGTCCTCCTCCTCCTCTCCTTCTTTGCTGGAAAACGCCGGCGCTAGCTGGAAAGCAAATTTTAAAACACAACTTTCACCCTTTTTCTTACTCAGAGAAAGAGTATATACAGTATTAGTAAGTAGAGAGTAGATAGAAGTAGTGGAATGGAAAAGGGAAAAGAAGACTTGAGCTATTAGAAAGTAGCAAAGGAACTCTCTCCAGCTTAAACTTGCCTTTCACTCTTCTTACAAGACTCTCAGCTCCTTCACAATTTTCTCCACTAGCCCACTTGTCCTCACTCATTACACATCGCAACTTTTCTCTCTCTTTTCTCTACTCCAACAGTCTCACTTTCTCAGAAAGTCTTAAATAAAAGTCAAATTATATACTAGTCTCAACTCGCCCCTTGCTCATCAAAATAAACCATTTTTTTATTTACTATCATAACTTTTATAATGTGCTAAAAGTGTTATTACAAACTCTATTACAACTCCAACTCAATCAAGAGTTATTATTACATTTTTCTTAAATTCAACCGAGCGACCTGTGTTAGCACAGGTCCAAGTGACCCACCGTCAAACTGCGTCAAAAAGTAACATCGAGGCCAGTAATGACCTCGACTACAGCAACACATCATCAACTCCATCCACTCTTTGCTGCTTTTGCAGCAGCCACTGGTAACAATCTCTCAACATCATCAGCCGGCACCACCACCACCACCAATAATAATAATGTCAGCAACGAGTCATCAACAAGAAGTAACTCTTCTTCAACAACATCAAGTCTTAGCATTAGTCCAGCCGGACTTTTACAACAAGCTGCAGCCACCACCACCACCAATTCATCAAACACCTCCAGCACTACAATTACACCAATTACTCCAGCCAATAATTCTTCTAGTGCAGCAGCCAACAATGTTAACAATATTGTCAACTCTTTACTGAACGCAGCTGCAACGTCATCATCCTTCATCTTCAAGTGGAGGACTAAGTGTGACAATCACACCAGCCATAAATTCATCAATGCCATCAACAAGTTCGACTACATCAACATCTTCTACTAATAATAGTAACTCAATGCCAATGAAATTTGATGCAAATTCTATGAATGCAGCGGCTGCCGCTTTAGCATTGTCACTTGCCCAACATCAACAACAACAACAACAAAATAATAATAATTGTGGAAGTAATCAAATGAATAATGACTCAAATCCACCAAGTTCTCCACCATCACCACCAACAAGTCCAACAATTCAATCAACAAATTTGGTCAATTCTACTAATCAAGTCAATGCTGCTACTTTGGCTAGTCAACAACAACAATTGAGAGCTTTGGCATCTGGTTTATCTTCAGCAATGGCAGCTGCTGTAGCTGCTCAACAAAATAGTAATTCAACCAATTCAACACCAACATCAACAGCTTCATTAGTAGCTGCAGCAGCTGCTGCTTCCAAATTAATGGAAATGAGTCCCACTACTAATAGCTCAGATGATTTAGTCATGTCAGAAGTCACTTCAAGACTATTGAAAATGAATCAAGAGCTTTGGCAGCAAGCTCAACAAGCTGGTCAACAACAACAACAAATGAATGAGATCAAATTAGCTGAGAAATTGGTCAACGAGCTTGCTGTTCAGGTTTAGTAGAGACTCTGTGAAAATATCTCAATGTTGTCTTGTGGTTTATTTTGAAATTTTATATGCACTGAATGGTATTATTTTTTGTTATTTTTTTAAGCTTGTATTTGAGTTGAACTTTAAAGAAAAATGAGTCATATAGGAACCGTTAGGAATTACGTGCACTTTAATTGCTTATATATACGTGATTAGGAAACGTTAGTATTTCTTGTCTCTTTCCTAATTCTAATATTTACTTTGGTTAAAAAAACTTATATATATATATGAGTTTTATATTACTTATGAGAGACGCGACAATATAGTAAAGCAAGGAAGTAAAATAGGGGAGACTTTGAGAAAAATGTGAAAAAAAATACTGGAACTTGAAGTTCGAGACGTGAATATTAAATATTTTTAAAGTAGTATCAAATATAATATGCATAAGTGTATTGTATTAAAAGAGAGATAGGAATATTCTTCTCTTGCTTTACTATTTGAGTCCAGAGAAAAAAGTTTCCCATAAGGGAGACGAACTCTG
>VCNE01000508.1:0-22933 GCA_009869805.1 Oncopodura yosiiana | reverse complement strand
CTATGAGTTGTTGGAAATTCAAAGCGAACTTTTTTATTATTCTGAGTGTTGTTACTTGCCGAATTAGGAGATGAAATCTCAACGAAAGGACTCAGATCTCCTCCATTTTCTTCATGTTGATGCTAAAGAGAATTAAACTTGTTATTTGAAGTTGTGTAAAAATTTTCTGACATTAATTCCTTACACGTTGCTCTGCAGCAAGCTCAGCTTGTCGCTTTTCTTCAAAATAAGATTCCGTCAATAGTAAATGTGAAATTGGCATTTTTAATTTGGCTAATAGTGGCAATAGCTTGAATAACATAGAGAATATACTGAAGACAACTAAAGCAAAAATGGGAAAAGTATAAGAAAAAAAGAAATCCAAAGGAAAACCTCAAGAAACTGGGTTTCCGGTTATATTGGTAGTAAATTTAGGACGTTCTAGGAAAAGCGTGTCATGCAAAACAAAAAAAAATTTATTTTTATTATCACTGAAAATGTCATATACATAAGACGACATAAAAATAAATTTGATTTCAAGGACATTTGTAATAATATCTCTTATAAAGTATTATCTATGCATATAATGACAAATAATGAGCTATATACACTAGCAAGTTTCTTCAATTTTTTGCTCAATATGCAAAATAGTTGTAGGTGATGTTCTTGATCTTTTGCTCCTTCTTTTCTTAATACATGAAGCTTATATTGCCAGTGAGCTTTAGCAAAAATTATTAATCTTTGTCCAGAAGAGAGAGAGATCCACACACCTACTTATAAAAACATACACTTTATTCTACGAACAAATTGGTTGTGAGGTACATACTATAGAATTACACTTTGTGTCGTGATGATAGAATGAATGATGTAATAAGATATAATGGAGATAATAAATTGAGATTTTCTTAGAATTTTTCATCATGTAGTATTATATCTCTGTATATATACAACTTTTTATCCACGCAATTAATTTAAGACTTATCGTCGTCTTTTATGGAGAAAAATACATAATTAAATATTAAAACGTCTGTGGTAAATAATAGCTTTTTGGTAACTTATTCTTTTTATAATACTCTTCAACTCATCTATATGATTCCGTAAAGCTGATAGTAGACATTATACCTACTTATAGCAATTTCATATGAATTATCGTCATCAATTATCTTCCAGAAATCTGTATTAAATTATAGATTTTATCGACACGTGGATCTTGTCGATTGCACATATTATGTATTAATAGCAAGATTTGTGCCTACCAGAATATCACATTATTGCGTAATCTATTGTAGATCCAAATCATAAATTGTATAAAAATTATCTTAGCTTGTTTTACAAGTTTTACAGACGTTCTATTAGTTACAAAGTGCAATACTAGACTGATATGAGAATCTTTATATTAAAATTATTAAAAAAATATAGTGTGGGAGTCAAGTACAAGGTTGTTAATTTATGAGACAGTCTTTTCAGTCTTGCAAATGACTTAATTAATATACTACTGATGAGCTACTCATCATAAGCTATTACTTATATACTTTGAATTCTTCTTTACTAATTATATCTCAACTAGGTGACAAGACTAATGTGAAATATAGCAACAGGATAGGATGTACTTATATGATGTGAGAAGCTTCCTTAGACAAAGATCTTTATTACAATCATAATTTCAATTGCCATATTATAAAAAAAGAGTTATAGTATAGTAACAGTGAAATTAACAGGGCAGTTGGCCTCTCATTTATCATTTTGATGCTAAAGCTTGTATGAGAAATATTGAGGTGTAGTACGGAAGCTTTTTTTGCACACTGCTGTCTTCATCATCAATTCATTGCTCTACAGTAGTTCACCAAATGTCTATCTCATTGCCATCAATTAAAAGACGAGTTATGCTAATCAAATGCAATTATCAATCAATCTTGTTGATGCTCATAGTAAAGTTCTCATTCTTGTCATTGTATAACTATTATATTCTGTGTTTTTTTATTCAATCACAATTTCTTATATAGTCATTGAGATATGATATACAAAAGAGATAAGATATATCATCATCAACTTTTCTTGTTGAGTTGAAACAGAAACAAAAGTTTGTTGACCAAAAACCCATAAAGAAGTATATATTTGAAGTTTTTTAAAAGCATAGTATTAAAGGCTAGGTCAAGATTTTAAAACTTTCTGTTGTTGTAAATGTGTACATATATTGTAATTATTTCATCAAGTAATACTAATACATATTACAAAAAAAGTGTAATACTGAATAAACATGATATAGGGAAACAAGTTGATATTGTCTTATTTCATCTTCTATTCATTCTACTATCAAATATTATAAACAACTAAAGCTTTTTCCCCTATGGTCATGTCAAACATTTTTCCTTATAGTTTCTTCTTCATCGTCGTCATCTTTTGTAATAAACAACATATTTTGTGAAGCATCAGAGTATAGCAATCAGTAGACAGAATATATATAATACAATACTAATGTTGCACAATTATTTTATTACATTGTGAGTAGCTAAAATGACTAGAAATTAAAAATTAAATATCCAAACATTTTAACAGTTTACTAAGCACTGCTTAGTAATGATTTCAGTCCAACTCTCTGGTAATTAGCGTCTTTTTTAAACCAACAAAAAAGACGAAAGTGGAATTATGTTTTTTGTACCCATATAAATAACAGAGGTAATAATAACAAACAACAAAATGAAATGAAAAAAATGACATAGAAGTAAATGGCACTGAGAACACTTGACGGAATTCAATAATAGTTTACAAAAAAATTTTTTGACAACTATTCACCAAGAACTGCTACCATTCTTCTCCTTTCATCTCGTGGAAGTCTGATTCCAATATTTTCTAAATATTTTGCTAGACCAGCTCGAAACTAGAACGCAAAAATAAATAAGAAAAATAAGTCGCAAAATTAGTATTATGTGAATAACAAGCTAATTATAATCATGTAGCAATTAAGCTCTTACCATGTCTGGATGAGTATCTATAAAAACTTCCATCCACTTTGCTACTAAATCTGATTGTTTCTGACTACACAAAAGACATCGACCCTCCAGTAAAATAGCTTCGGCTCTTGCTGTTTATACAATGGACAAAAAAAATTGTTTTTATGGAAAACTTTTAAAAACTTCTTTTCAATAATATAATCAAGTTTCACGTGAAAATTTCCTTCCGTATCTTTATACTAACTCTTAAGTTCCCAACTTTGTAGGTAACTAACCTACTACAACTAATTTATGGCTTTAGACATGCAAGAGACATGATAATAAAGCTTTTGAAGTTTTTTTTATTAAATGACTTTTATAAGGCGGGTCAGAAAACAAGAGAAGAGAAGAGAAGTGAGTGTGAGAGTCAACCTAGTAATTATAATCAAAGTACATGAGGAAGTGTGATTCAATAATTTAACAATGGCAGACACAGTAAACAAGAAAATAAACACTTTTTAAACATTTCTTCAACCAAGTCGTAAGTGCATCCTACTTTTTGGAAAAGAAAAGAGGATTTATTTAATAGGAGAAGGAAGCATATCATCATTTGTCTCTCTTCCTATTTGCCTAATAATCGTTTTTCAAAATTTTTCTTATTATTGTAAACTCCCTCATTCATTATGAGATACATTATTATATGATTTATTGCTTAAAGTGTTGTACCTCTTGCTGATTCTTTTTTGTAAAATACACATATATATGAAATGGAAATGAAATAATGCTAAATAAGTTGATGTTGTTGCTTAATAGATGAAAATGTATAAAATAATAAAAGTGCGAGAGCACAAGACAGGTACAGGGTCAAAGTAATTTGGGTGCGGAATGATCAGCTTCAGCATATGTAAGCAGTCAACTCATTTGGTAATGAACTTGAATCTTTCTTATTTCCTATCATTTCCTCTTTTTTGACTGTTCTCTTCTGAGATGTTGTTACTCTTTACATATCTATCTATACTATGTTGTTACAAGTTTACAACACAAATGCAAATTCAATATTTATATATGAGAGATATATGTATATGTATAGTATTGGCAAGTTTTACAAATTCTAAATGAATCATAAAATATATATTGAGGTTATTGAAAATAAATTACTTTTTTTATGGAGACAGGAATTTAATTTTGCAAAATGTAGGAAGGAAATGACGCTATAAATGTTTTTGCTATTTGTGTAGTATGAAATGAGTAAGTAAAAATGAATTATGCATTTAATGTTTTTTGTCTCATTTTGCACCTACGACTCTTTTAAATCTAAATAGCTCTTCACACCTGCAGTAATAGAAGATAATAAATAAATTGAGAACCGGATTTTGTTTTCATTTTTCAGTATTAAAATGACGCTGACGTACACTTTCACGCATAATCAAATTGTAAAAAAGACATGGATGACACAACTGAATGACTAATGACTACATAATTTATGCAACACACCTCAATTTATCATTATATGCTCTGTGTTGTATAGTTATATACGTAACTCTTTTTAGTAAACAAAACATTAGTTAAAATCAAATAAGGTACTTACGCTTCAGCCAACGTCCTATTAGATCTGCATTATGTAAAAATGCATATTAGAATAATTTCATAATTCCTTATTCCCATAAAATTTTATTACGTACCACATGGACCACCAAATAAAACACATCTTAATTGAAATTTTAAAATTAATTTATTCCTTAAGAAAAACAGTCCATGAATTCGATCATCAAATAGTGGAATTTCTACTAAAGGATATTGTGGACCAGGTAAATTGGAGTCTAATGCTGATGCTATTTGAATTGTCACAAAATATGTGCTTAGAAATATGACGGGTAGATCAAGTCTCACTTTCATTTTGAAGTATATGTAGAACACGCAATCAACGAAACTTCACAATTTTATCAACTTATCGTGATTTTCACTTGTAAATTAATTAAACGGCTTCACTGTTGTATATGAAGATATACACAAGTGTAATAATTTGCAAAAGATCAAGTTAACAAGGTATCAACAACAACAACACTATAGGTATTTTTCACAGTTATGTATCACTTTGCCTCTTCTTCACTTTTTCTATCGTAATCAAGAACTGATATTATTGCTAGCGATGATACAATAACAATACTGGAGTACAAAAAGATGATGATGATCACTACTAGTACAACTATTAGCTTCCAAAAAAGCTATGGGGTACTATAAATGTCATTTAATATTAAATATGAAAAGCTTAATGTGCCTCCTGTCACATTAACTATAATATTAACTCTCTGACTCGACTACTCTTCTTTTCTAGTGTTGCTATCCTTCTCCATGCAAAATGCCTAATGACTCTCTTCTTCTACTCGACAGGTTTCTTTTTCCAGAGACCTGGAATACAATTTCTTCACTCTTTTCATCTACTAATGGCTATTGTATTGTTCTGTGTGGGGTAACTCTTTCATCTCATATAGAATTCTTCATCATCTCATTCTTCTCCATTCTCTGTATTATAGAATTCTCTCTTTTCAATTACAACCACGTGCCATTCAAAGCCCCTTGCAAAAAAGTAGAAACAAGCCGGCTGTTTGTATATTGAGTTGATTGTAAACTTGACTTTGAATTTTTCATATAGACTCTTCTGATATGTGCAATTGCTGACAATGCAATATATAATATAAAGGGATGCGGATATTTATTTTACATTTATGTCCACACGTTATACTGTAGATTGCTTAGTACTGCATAAAGTTCTTTTACTCTCAGGAAGCGACAATTAACTACTAAGGGAATAATGTTGTGTAAAGACAGAAAAGCTAAAGTAAAGGAGGCAGGTCAGTTTTCATTTAAGAGTTATTATTATTATTACAGTGTTTGTTGGTAGTAGTCGCAACAGCGTTTGTTTACACGAGACTTGACTCAAGTGACCGCCAAATGAGCAACTTTACTTCTTTGCTTCACTTTTTTTGTCGTAGACCTCAAACCTGCCATCACTAAATGAAGACAAGGCTATATCTATAACGCTTGAGAGGAATTACTAATGTCAATTGTTTCGACATAAAGTTCATTTTTGTTCCTAACGAGTGGAAGGCACACACATAACTATGAAAAGATAATAGCGTGTTAATAGTTGTAAACTATAACTACTATGTACTACCAACTGTTTCCCTTTTCACAATTTCTTCAACATTTAAAAAACTTTATAGTAGTAATAGCTGCTGCAGCAATAGTAAAAATGGGAAGATCATTAATTGGTGTGTATATAGGAGAGTAGAAGATATTGTCTGCCGCAACTTTACCTTGAGTAGAAAAAAGGAGACTAAATGATTCTATATTGCATGCTCACTGCATTTTATGATTTGAGCGTGTGTTGAGCTCCGACACTTTAATTGTCAGGAAGTTTAGTTAAGGGAAATGAGAGAATTTGATATAACTGGAGTAACATAGAAAGAGTTAAATGTGAACAAGAAATGAATGATGAGTTGAGAGAGAGAATATGTCAAGTCTACTCCTATAGTTTTGTCCATTTCATTTACCTCTTGTCATTATCTCTTCTAGATAATATATATTGTTCTATATATACTTGATTAAAATTCTGATTCCCACCCAAGCGAGTACAAAATGACGGAATCTGAATATTACAAACTCTTCTTCTTCTTCCAGTAGAGTATATAAATAAAATTATTAGTGTTAGACATTTGATGTGAATTTTATATTATGAATACAGAGTAGTAGCAAGTGTAGCAATAATTTCCGTAAAAATTTATATATGACTACTGTAAGATTTACTATCTGTTTGCTTTTCCTTTTTGTTAGATAGCATTTTCTCACGATATGAATCATCGATCATGAGAGTTAGTGTACTCTATAAATGAATGTGAGTACAGTGACAACAATTATTTATGCTGTACAAATGACCTTCATTTACTAGCAAGCTTTTTATCTTGTCTTGTTGTGAACATCTAGTATAAAATTCCTTCTGCATTGTGGTATATGCTTAACTAATTGCATTAGTTATGTCGATAGATAATTATTGAGTAGTTCATCATAGTAGGAGATAGAGATATATAACTTTTAACTAACGTGAGCAATTATATGTAAGTAAAAATATTTCCTGATCAATTCCGTTCTTGTCTCACTTTGCCTCAGGTATCTTTTTCTTCATCACGACTAATTTGTATATTGTAATTGACTTTGCCAAAAAAGATTGTTTAAGTATTTTTTTAGGAATGATACATAAATACTACATATTAGTACATTTTACATGATGATATGTGTGTTGTACTATAGAAAGTAATAAAAATAAATGCATGTGAAGTTCAAGGTTTTATTGTCACTTCCACACTTGCACACACATAAAAGTACAATCAATAAAGTAATATATAAGTATCTCCTCAAGGAAGACGAACAAGGACATTATTTATATATATTATTCTATAAGTTCTATATAATCATAATATCTGCTTTTAAAAGATTTAAGCTTAAAGTCTAAGAAACTCGTGACTTGTCTGAACTTTTATCGTCACATCATTATATCGCATGTAAAATAGTTAATTTTAAAGAAACATGTACTAAATAGTACAAGTAATTTGTTGTTTTGTCGTAAAGATAAAATTTTTTATAGGTATTGCAATTTGTATATTAGTATTCATGACAAGACGTCATGTGGAGTTTGACTTGTGTATGTAGGTGTACAATTTATATTAATTTTCTGTTTGATTATTTGGTGGTGTATTTTGGACCACCCATTCCCCATAGATATACTTGAGCAACTAGAGTTGGATCAATCTTTTTTACTATTGTTACATTTTTAGGTTTGTTTAGGTGTCCACAATGATCTATTACCATTTGACCACGAGTTAAAGTTCCTGAGAGTTCAACAGTACAATAATAATCTTCAGTAGATGTTAGAATCTATAGAAGAAAAGATGAGACAAGAAATTGAATTATTTGATTTAATTTAATTAATATTAATATTACTTTTGGCTCAAGTAGTCCAGCAGTACATAATGCATCTGACATTACCCAACCATTATTTCTTTTATAGGTGAAATCTTTTAATTTTTCTTCAATTTTTTCAAACAAAGTCATTTGTGGTGTCTCTAATTTCCCAAGAACATTTGCTCTCCACTCCTGTAGCATAGTAATTAATTATAAATTATCCATGTTTTATTTTTCATTTTGTCTATTTCTTACTTAAAGACTGAACAGATTGTCCTTTACAAACTTCCCAAGGATATAGAGTAATAGGACATTTAAATGATGACAATGTAATCATTGCTGCTTCAGAATCACAATAAAAATTAAATTCTGCTGCTATTTTATTATTCCCAATTCCTTCAATGTTGCCTCCCATTATTGACATTTCTTTAACTAAAGTAGCTATTGAAGGATCCATTCTAATTGCCAAAGCCAAGTTAGTCAATGGGCCAAGTGTTATAATTGTCAACTTATTCTTGTATTTATGAACATATTTAATAATTGCATTAGCAGCATACTCTGCCTCTAATTTAGGAGTTAATTGTGGCAATTCTGCATCTCCAAAACCATCATATCCATGAAATGGCGGATCTCTATCATGAACACAAGGATGTAGTAAAGGATGTTCAGCACCTCGAAAAATTGGAATCTGTTTTAAAATTAGTCAAGTCACAGCATATTTTGATGAATAAATTACATATTATTTATATTATTACCTCATTTGCACCAACTGTATCAAGCGTACGGGTTACATTGACACAAACATTGTCAATTTTGGTATTTCCAGCAACACAAGTGATTGCAATAATTCTCACAGGGATTTTAGGATCTTGATGTGCTCGTAGAGCAACAAAGAGAGCCACAGCGTCATCTAATTGAGTAGAAAACTTGAAGCAACTTTTTCTATAAATATTATTATAATATTTTCCAAATTTTATACCTATTCCTCCGTCGGTGTCGATTAGTAGTAATTTTTCCATAATAATTATTATTATTGGCTGAGATAATTAAAGAGAGAACAAACTATTCTCTGTGAGAGGAAACTTGAGACAGATATTAGAGAACGATGAAGAGAGATCAAGGAGAAGAGAAGCTTATGACAATAAGGAGATATAGATAGTTAAGACAATGAGTATGCGTAACATACTCTTTGCATGATGAATGACGACATATATACTTAAGATAAGATTAATAATATCCATTAATTTTAATTGAAATTATGGTCTAAGTTTTTTCGATCTAGTTTACATGAGAAGCCAACTGGCGTCTCGCACCTGAAAAAAGTTGAAAGGTGCGTAAGTTAAACAAAATTTTTCCCGCTAAGGCAGTCCGCCTAAAAAAGAAAAGAAAAATTAACGCTCCTTCAGAAAATTATAATTTTTCAACAAAAAAAATCAGCTTTTTTATACTCAATTTGAAAATAACGACTGACATTTTTAATTTTTAATCTACACAAACAAATTATTAACAACAATAGACAAAATTTTAACTAAAATTTTTATCATTCATAGTTTTCATCATGGATTCGATTTTTTGATAGTGAATTACACTAGGACTCGTTCAACATCAAATTTTTTAAAATTATTTTTATAGTTTTTAATCAAATTCATTGATATTGAAGAATTTAATTAACCTGGAGGAGGGCGAAATGGAGATATTTTCTTGGTATGTACAAAATAACGGACAAAATTATTTGAGTTTTTTAGGACAAATTATTTATGTTTTTTTAATTAAATTTTTGATTTTGTAGAGTTGTGGCCAATTGTCCAATGGCCACTGACTCAAGACTACTACTCCGAAGAAAGAAAGGCCTATTGTATTCAATATTGTTAGTGTTACTGTGAAAAAATGAAAGGTAGAAGAGATAATCAGAAAAATGCCTTCATCAACAACTGGAGCAGGAAAGAGACGTGGAAGTGAACCATCAATCACTCCAGCAGCTCAGACCGATTTCAAAAACATCGGATACAAAAAATGGAAATAGTATAGTAGCAAGAGATCCACAAAAAATTAAGGCTGATTTTCAAGCAGACCGTGAGGCCTTTCTTAATGTATTCGGAAGTAAGTACATACAGAGAAAAAGTTTTTTTTTTAAATAATTAAAGAGTCTCTTAATGAATATTTGTTTAATTTCATACACAGAGCATACACAGATATATCGATATTTAAGGAATTTGGAACTTTATACTGTAAGTTTAATAAACTATTTATAAAATCTAGAGTTATATTTGAACCATATTAAAATACTCTTTCTTTTCTAATTTCTAGCCTCCTTTTTTACATCGTACTCTATCGTATATGAGTCCTCATCGAATGTCACGGTCGCACAAGTCACGAAAAGATTTTAAAGTAGATAGCATTTATGAAAAATTTAACCAACAAAATAACAGATCAGGGAAACTTGTAAACAAATCGTACACAAATATTTTTATGTTAGGGTTCTCTGATGGACAAAAATGTAAGCCCAAGAAATAAACAATTCTTTATCTATCATTACGATAATTTTGTTTTTATTAATTTATAGGGGTATCTGACGCCAAAGCAAAAGTAGAGCTTCAAATATTTCGTTTTATTACCAGAAAACGTAAAGAGACAACAAATCCAAATGAAGTTATTAAAGCTTTTGAGAAAACATGTGAAGTCAGAGTTTTGTCATCAGAAAATGACTCTCTAGTTTCAAAATCTTTTTCCAATGTCCCTATTAAGCAAAATTCAGGAAAATGTCCTGTGATTGCAGTTCCCAGTGAGTGTTTCAAGGTAAGAATAAAACAATATTAGTAGTTAGTAGTTGAAAATATTTTTGATGATTATATTTCATTTCTTCTTTCCCTCATTTAAAGGTTACCAATGGCCATTATATTCGCAGCTATTGTCTTCTTGTTCGTGTTACAATTCCAAAAACATATCTGGTTCAACAATCATCAAGTAGTTCAAGTTCAACAACATCATCATCATCAGCAGCACCACCACCACCAAGACATTGTACAAGATCATCTTCTATAGATGTTGACAAATCTGCTAATAATAACAAGAATGGAAAATTAACAAATGCATTAAGAAGTTCATCTGTATCTTCATTAAATCACAATAATAATAATCACCATCATAGTAGTAGTAATAATAATCATCATCATCAAAATGGAGAATCAGAAGAAGAACCAAAACCTAAAAGAAGGAAATCAATGCCAGCATCACGACAGGCTAAAGAAGATTGTTTACAGCATCAAGATGAATTTGTATTTTTCGGTCGAATTGTTTTATATGATCATAAAATGGATAAAAATGTTGAAGATGCTGACTATGAAATTGTTTTACAACAAGAATCAAGAAGAAATGCAAGTGTTAATATGAATAAAGTTAGACGACAACAAACAACTTGGGAACAACTTGATGAAGATCATCCTAAAGTTAAAGAATTGACTAGTAAATTATCTAGCAATCGCTCTTTTAGTAATTGATCGTCCTAAATTAAGTATTGCAATTAGAAGTTCATCATCAAAACTTGCTGATTTTATTGATCCACCTTCTTTGTTTGCTTTATCAAAAATTAAAGAAAGTAACAAGCACAAAAAAGAAGACGTTAATACTGCTGGTGACGAGTCATCAACAAAACCCATCACAAGAGTTATTTATCATTTCATTAGTAATAATAGTCGTCAACAGACTGAAACGAGAAATGATTCTCAGGTGTGCTTGGTGTTCTTTAAATTGTATAACTCTCTATTGTCTACTCAAACATCTGAAATTATGTCATCCAAGATTTGCTGTATCATATGTGGTAATTTTTTTTACTTATTTCATTATTTTAGACAATTTAGACATTTAACTAAAAATAGACTTTATGGTTAGAAGAGAGGTCATTTTTGAATTTGCACGTGGAAGTGAAGCACGTTGTTTTTTTTTCGTACGAAAGTTTTTATTTTGTTATTTAGTAATACTTTAATTTGTGTCTTAATTTGTTTAATTATCCCAGCCTACACCAAACGGTGCTGCTAGAATTGACGTGACAGTAGATGATTCATTTGATGCATCATATTCTGGGTCAGCTGTTGATGTCGTTGCACAACCTCCAGGAGAAGCATTTGGGAGACATGGCCCAACAAAACGAACAACAATATTTTCATTACTTGTATGTCGACCGAAGAAGCTGGAACCAACATTGGATGAGTTTCTGGAGAATGCAGAAAAGGAAGATCGAATAAGATTTGTTACTGGACACAATCGGTAATTATGATTTTTTTTCTTTCTTTCTTTCAATTTTGAATTTAGCACTTTGTAGACCTGATTTATTTTTTTTAAATTACTATATTTAAATCAGGGGGATAATAGTGCTTATAGTAATATTTGATAATCTAAAAGTCTGTGTGAGATTTATTTCTGTAATCTACTCACTGCTCAAGATATCATACAATTTATAATTCATCATAAAAATTTTTATTGAACCTGGAATGAACTTTGTTTTGATTTATTACAATAGATTGTATCATCATACAACAACATGTTTACCAATACAACCAAAGGAAATTGATATTGATTCAGAAGGAGAAAGTGATCCTGAATGGCTCCGAATCAAAACTGCTATGATGATTGATGAATTTACAGATGTCAATGAAGGAGAAAAGGAACTAATGAAAATGTGGAATTTACATGTTTTAAAGTACAAGTATGTTGACTAGAGATTGATTAAAATTATACTAGTAAGAACTTTCTATGACGAATGAGTATTTTCGAAGACTTTCTGCCGAAAATATACTGCCTTCAGGCCATCCAAGCGATTCTGAGAAAGATATCTTACTAATAGTTTTTAAATTTTTTATTGCAAATATTTTAAACGTTTTTTCACATCATTCATCTTTGTGTATACAGTTATGTTGGTGATTGTCAAATACCATTTGCATGCAAGAGATTTGTTGAATTGGAAGGAAAGGAATTGATCAGAAAGAATTTATATCGTAATTTTGTTCTTCTATCTAACAAATCTAATGGATTTTGGTTTACTGACATCAATTGGAATTTATAATACCATTCAACTTTTGCATGCACAAATGAAAGAAAATAATACTGCAACTTCTCTTAGAGAAACATGGAGAGCTCATGTAAGTAAAAAAGATTTTTTTTAAATTAATTTTATTTACACATTTATTTCACAGTGAAAAAGACTAACTACTATGTCATTCTCTGTAGTAAGATGTGTAAAATTAAAGTACCAGCCAATATCATTAGTAGTCTTTTAATAGTTACTAGTGTGAGCATTCTGGTCAACAATTTAATTTTAATATATTGAATATAAAATACTAACTTATACAGTATAAGTTATACTCTATCTAATCTTCTTGACTAATTTCTGTATGAAATTATTTGATTATTTACAGTTAAATCAGGGATCTAATACAAATAGCAACTTAATTAAAAGCGAGCCGATCTCACCAAGTTCTGGAAATGGACACGTGAATCATCATAATGCCACTGCCACTTTATCAGCTAATACTACTGCCAATTTTAATAGTAGTTTTAATAATAGTAAAACAGGTAATAACAATAATAATTCTACCAACGGAATTGAATCAATGGACGTGGATTAATGTTTGAATTGCACCACGTCTTGTTTTGTAACTTCCGTTCCAATTTTTATTATTCAATTAATGTATATTTATTATACTATTTATTTACGTAAGAATGTAATAATAATCACGATATCGTTAAGAACAAGCAAGATTTTTAGAAACTATAAAGATGTTCAACGCTACAACAAAACAGCATACATTTCACAAAAAAATGTATGCTGAAAATACAGACTTGTCTTAGCCTTCGAAACTATAAAATATAATATATATTCTCATGCATGTGCCCTGCCCGGTTTTTAATACTGCCATTTTAATAATGTTAAAATAAAACAATTGAGAATTTTTGTAATAAGGAGTTTCCTATAAAACTATGCAAGAAAAAGATTTTATAATGAACTTTTATAAATAAATAATGCATGTAATAGATATGCGAGGGAAGAATTTACCATTAATTAATTTTGTTTAAAACAGATAGATTAAGAATAGGTCTATTAATTGATGAGAGTTATTGTCGTTGTATGAGAGAACATCATCATGAGTTAATTGTATTATAGATAGAGGACTCTTGTTATTGTCAGTTTGGTTGTAGATAAATTGATATATGATATGATATTGAAAAGTTAGAAAGTGTAGTGCTATTATATTAAAGTACAGTAATGAGTGCTCTTCTGATTATTACAGAGAAAAATAATGGTTATGTAGTGGGTTAAAGGAAAGAGCAAGAAAAGAAGAGGGGATATAAATAAAGTAGTATTATTGACATATATAAAAATGTTCAATTAGATGCTTTTATTATTGTATTTTTATTAGAAGCAGAAGAAAGTATAATTTACAATTTTTGATTATTATTATTATTATATATTATGATATAATGCTAAACCTACTTTTGGTTAATACTTCAGTTCCTTGTCGATATACTTCTTTATTTGTAATAATATAGAGTTGTTCCGAGAGTGTTGTATTCAGAAAATGACAAAAAAAAAAAACAATGTCCACATTTTGTAAACCTGTCTCACCCAAATATTAGAGTTTTTTTTCTCTCTCTCTCATACACAAAAGACTTATTACCAATATAAAAAAACAGCACGACTAAACTGTATTTATTATTTGTTTGGTATTTTAAAAAATAATAGTGAAAACAACATGTATATTGAAAGGTATATAATGTGTAAGTTAATAATATCTTCCTACACACTTTGTTCCAATTTAAGAAATATGAACTTTGTATACTATTTTTTGTCGAAAAAAGTAGACATATAATAACTGAATAAAGTTGGAAAAAAATGTTATTGAATTTTTGTAATGCATTCTTGAGTTCTCAATGAATATTAGAGTTGAGTGAATGGATGAAAATATATTTTTTATATACTATATCTTGTAATCTTTTTTTTTGCAGAGACGGATGGGACCAAAAAATATTGAGGTGGACCAAAAGTAGCATGTTGTAAGTTGAGATCATAATTTTTTTCTATGTTTGTATGTGTCATGCATGATGACAATTTCTTAGGCGTAGACACAATGCCGAAAATTTGGGTTCTTTTAAGTTATCCTCTTACCACAAACTGATCATATTACATTGATATTAAAAAGTAACAGTATTTGTACAACTACGAATCTAATGAGTAACATTTGTTCATTTTGCAGCAAAGGAAGGGAGTAATGTCCAAAATAAAATCAGGTAAGTTTTACTTTTAAATATATACTTTTAATAATGTATGATGAATTAATCAACCTAGACATTATGACGATAAATTAGGCATCCCTTTGCCTACCCATTGCCTTTCTGAATTATCAAAAGTTCAAATCAATTGAAATAAATCAATGCTCATCGTGACTAGTTAAAATTGAATGTTTTTTTACATTTGCAGAATACGAGGGCTATATACTATCAATTTCCAGTAAGTAACATGATTTTTGTGCTTTGATTATTATAGTTAAAATATATGATGAACATTTTATAGTCGTAGACTTTATGGCGATAAATCAGGTGGTCTGGACTAGCCTATTCTGATTAACCTACGAAATTAATAAGAATTGGTTGCTAATAATGAAAGCTAATCTAATTTTGTGCTTTTACCTTGCAGTTTCTCTGAATGATGACTATCTAAACCTTCAACACACGTGAAGGTAACACATTCTTAATATTCTCTCTTATTTTATAGTTTTATTCAAAATAATGAATCTATTAGTCGTAGACTTTATGACGACAAATAAGGCTTTAAAAGTTTAAAACCACACACACCGCACTTCTGATTACCCTTGAAATAATTAATAAATTATAGTTTAATATTAATCAATAGGCACTAATTTAGTATTTATTTTCTTTTTGCAGTTGTATCTTGTATCATGCGAATCTGGAGTTTAATCCAGGTGAGAGATTCTCAATATTCACTCTTGATTATTTTATAGTTTTATTCAACATGATGAATCTATTAGTCGTAGACGTAATGACGACAAATTAGGCGTTTTTCTACCGTTCGGCATTTCTGATTACCCTTGAAACAATAGTTTAAAATATGACTACCTAATTAAATAAGATGCACTAATTCTAAATCATTTATTTTTTGCAGTTCTCTTGATCCTTAGTTATGAGATGCTAAGACTGTGCAATAAAGGTGAGACATTCTCAATATTCACTCTTATTTTCTAATTTTTTTCAAAATGATGAATCTATTAGTCGTAGACATTGTGACGACAACTTGGCATTTTTCTCTATTCTTGGCCTATCTGATTATCCTCTACTTAATGAATAAATTACTTAAATTAATCAATTAATTCTGATATACTAATATCTCTTTTTGCAGAGTTTTCTCTTCTGCCACGTCAACAAAAGGTAATTCAATAAAATCACTATTCCTTTGTTCTCACTCTCAAAATATGATGATCTTTGTACTATCGTAGACTTCATGACGATAAGATTTGGCTTTTTCTTGTTTCGGCCAAAACCTGATTTCACTAAATGATGCACAATTTTTAATTAACAAAAAATAACTCAACTTGTCTAATTGAAAAATCCTTTTTTATGTGATTATTGCAGGCCATGATTGTCTCATTGCCTCGTTAATTAAAATTCTCGTGAGTCTTTATTTTACTATAAAATACTCAATAATTAAATTTCATACGTGTCTCATTAGTCATCTTAGTTTAAATTCAAAGTAAAACAAAACGTTGCTGACCTGCTGCATGATAGTCATAAAATTAATTAGGACAGAAATCTGTTTGAGTCATGCATTATTCATAGTTGCATCAAAACTGCATGACATGCAAAATGCTTCAACACGTTGTATTAGATTAGAGAAGACAATGTTGGATTCAAAGAATATTTGGCGCCGTGTCAAAAGTGGTAGAGCCAATAAGCATGAGCCACGAACAGCATTATAAAAAGCTAAAGCCATCTTTTTCATGTAAAACCATTGAAACAGGTCTTTCACATTCTCAGCTCCAGAGTTGAAGCAACGAGATCAGAATTTGTCTCTTCTCTCCTTTTGCAAATAGCTTTAGTCAGTGTTTCCAGCAGCCGGTTGTTCTTCAATCAAACCTTTTTTTAGTTTCAGTAGTTATTTTCTAGTATTACATTCCATTATTAGTGCAATTTCTTCGTACAAAATTATAGTTTAGTAGTCCGGTATATTATTTTTTGGTGCTAGTAAAAAAGTCATCATCATCATGAAATCCTTTGCTTGTGGACTGGTAGTTTTACTTTGCGTCTGGACAGCGAGTTGTGGAGAAGATGATATCAAGACTGATGAAGGAGTTATTGTTGCCACCAAAGGCAATTTTGAAAAAGTTGTAAATGACAATGAATTCGTCTTGGTTGAATTTTGTAAGTATTATTTCATTAACAGTCTATAATAATTTAGTATTGTGTCTCATTTTCATATTATAGTAGTCATATTATACATAGTTATTAGTCTTTGAAATATATATTAATAAGGAAGTTAGTTTTGACTTCTTTTTTTAGGGCTAAAGGTTATTGTACGTAGAGTTCGGTCAATTTTCTTTTCCTAGGGTTATTGGCTGACTTGCAAACAATTAACAATAGGCAAAATTTCAATATGTACTTTTCTTTCAAATCAAATGACACTTGATTATACATTTAGTTCTTTAGTTGCATTGTACATTTTTACTTGTGGTATGACATGACACATCATCACTTTAAATTCATATCTCTTTTTTTTGATTACTTAGGATGCGCATACTCGTTCTCATTTTTTACCACAGTTAACTTTAACTTTACATAATAAGAGATATGATTACATTTCTGGATCCTTCAGTCAGTTTCCTCGTATATAATATTCTCCACTTGTATTATTATGTCATCATATCATATTATTTGATTAGTTTGTGCCACGTTGGTTTGATGTGTCAATAGAACTACTTTGCATATATCTTATTTATAGTGTAACAGCGGCTAGCAGGTATAAGTAGATACATTTACCGGGTTGATGTTTTATAATATCAGGAAAAATATAAATATGCTACGTGGCTTTAAAGTTTAATAACTATATAATGACGCTACTATCATCAAATAGGTATATATAGCATTAGCATGCATGTCTAAAGTCTAGCCACGTATATCTGTAAAAAGGATTTCATAATTATTAAAATGCTCAAGGCTTTTTTATAAGATGCTTGACCTTTAGACTTTTGTTAGATTAGTTTTTATCCACTTGAAGATTTTCTTATCATTTTTCTTTTTTATTTTTAATGTACTACAGATGCTCCATGGTGTGGCCATTGTAAGGCTCTCGCTCCTGAATATGCTAAAGCAGCAAAGAAATTAGAAGACTCTGGCTCTGCTATCAAGTTGGCTAAAGTTGATGCTACAGAAGAAAATGAATTAGCTGAAGTAACATCAAGTTCGTGGTTATCCAACGCTCAAGTTCTTCCGTAGAGGAAAAGCTATTGACTATTCTGGTAAATTAATATGAATAATAAAATAATGATTAACTTTTAGTAGTAGTAGAATTGTGATGGAATGGAAATGAATGAAAGTAATTAACATATTAATGTCATGAAGAATGTAGTAGTTTGTCTCTCTCATCTGTCTGTCATTGTACGCCCACTCAACTAATGTCTTTTCTTTTATGTTTATAAATAGGAGGAAGAACTGCTGATGAGATTGTAGCCTGGTTAGAGAAGAAAACTGGACCAGCAGCAAAGACATTAGAAAATTCTGCTGATGTCAAAGCATTCACAGAAGAAACTGAAGTAGCAGTAGTAGGATTCTTTAAGGATGCCAGTTCTACAGCAGCATTAGAATATCTTAAGGCTGCTGGTGGAGTTGATGATTATCCATTTGCTATTGTTTCAGACTCTTCTATTGCTACAGAAAATAAGGTTGATGGCGATGCTGTTGTTGTATTCAAGAAGGTAATTATTTTTAACAATAATAATACTTTTACTTAAGTAGTAGACTATTTTTATCAAATGACTTTTTAATGTATTTTCTTTTTTATTCTATAAATATATAGTTTGACGAAGGTCGTGCTGATCTCACCAAGGACCTAACTGAAGAAGCCATCACCAAATTTGTAAAATCTGAAGCTCTTCCACTCATTGTTGATTTCAACCATGAGACTGCTCAAAAAGTATTTGGAGGAGAAATTCGTAGTCATGTTCTTATGTTTTTGTCTAAAGAAGCAGGACACTATGACAAATACTTGGAAGTTCAAAAACCAGTCGCAAAAGAGTCTAGAGACAAGGTGAATATAATAGATATAGGCATTTATTTAGATAAAGTATTTTAGTTTTATAATTAAGTATATAAAAAGCCAGGTTGCACTGTGAATATATCAATAATTAGATAATTTTATATTTAATTTGAAGTGCAAAGGCATGGCAAAAGTAAATTGCTATACTAATATCCTCCTGGTTGGTTAAAAAAACAATCATAATCTTCTGGGGTGGAAAGGTATAGAACAATTTTTTTTTCAAAAAGATTTTTGTTCTATTTAGAGTATTATTTCTTCTTATTATTATTAGATTATAATTACTTAAAAGCAAAGTCTAATTATCATGATTTCTTAGGTTCTCTTCGTTAGTATCAACACTGATGATGAAGACCATGGTCGTATTTTGGAATTCTTTGGAATGAAAAAGGAAGAAGTTCCAGCTGCTCGTCTTATTCGCTTGGCTGATGAAATGTCCAAATACAAACCAACTGAAGATGTACTCAGTGATGCCTCAGCTATGAGAACGTTCGTTGATGATTTCCTCGCAGGCAAACTCAAGGTGAGCCGCATTATCCAGTCACTGACCAACTTCTTACATACCGTCACATGTTATAATAGTTTGTATAACAAAAAAAACTAGTTTTTTTGTTGCTCTTTAGTCTTTATTTTATCCTTGGCAAATGACTCTTCTTTCTTATTATATAAATTAGGCAACTATAAGTATTATGAGTGCTAATGGTTTATGTCTATTTATTTGATTCTTTTTATATATAGCAACATTTACTCAGCCAAGACTTACCTGAAGATTGGGATAAACAACCAGTAAAGGTCTTGGTAGCTACAAACTTTGATGATGTTGCAATGGACAAAGAAAAAGATGTACTTGTTGAATTTTACGCTCCATGGTGCGGACATTGCAAACAATTAGCTCCAATTTATGATCAACTAGCAGAGAAATTTAAGGATGACAATTCAATCGTTGTTGCTAAAATGGACTCAACTGTTAATGAATTAGAACATACAAAAATCAACAGTTTCCCAACAATTAAGCTATATAAGAAAGGAGATAATCAGGTATGTAGGTCTAATGGTCAAAGATAAAAATTAGTATAATTTTTTTAAAGCGCGTTTTATATAATTTTTTTTTCGATAAGAAATAATTATTTTTATAAAAAGATTTATTCACTTGAGTATTTTTTTATAATATCAAATGATGCAACAGGTTGTAGAATACAATGGTGAACGTACTTTAGATGGTTTAACAAAGTTTTTGGAAACTGGTGGTAGTTATGGCCAAGCCGCACCAGATGAGGTAATTAGGCTGATGATATATATATTGTCAACCTCTGAAATTCTGGAATGGCCACACAAAACAAAAAAATATATAATACCTTGCAATAATGCACGACAATTAATCCAAAATAATAATACTTTTGTGTTTTAATTGCTCGCATGATAACGAAATGATACTGATACTCTCTAGTAATTTTTATTAATACAAAGAAAAATCAATGGTTGTAGCAAAAGTACTAATAAACTGTACTGCGGTGCACGGCTTATTAACTTATAGCTTTTTTACTTCAACTTTCTTCATTCAATCTATCTCAGGTCGTGAATTATGATGGGCCTAGAACACTTGAAGGCTTATCAGATTTTCTAACTGGTAAAACTCCTGAAGCTGACAAGAAGGTACAACATCATTGAGTGTTGTTGGGCATGATGATATGTGTTGCTATATTTTTTTTTAATTTGCTTTGCTTTTGATTGTGCATTTTTTTATTATTTTTGTGTTTTTGTCTGAGCTTTAATGTCAATGTTTTGTGTGGCCAACATTGTTTCAGATGGGATATTTTTGTTTGATAATTTAAATATCAATCTCTAATACCGTGTGTTTTTTTATTTATTCTTTTCAAAAAAATTAGGGTGAAGAAGAAGACGAAGATGATGACTCACCAAAGAAGGATGAATTGTAAACTTATTACATAACTGTCTCGTTAAAAAAATAACTATTGTAAAACATTGCATTGAGTTGATATATTTGTATTTATTCCTTACAAGATCCTTATAACATGTACATCAAATAATATTAATTATATAATTATTGTAGTAGTTTAAAAGAAAATTAAGAGCAGCAAGAAGAATGTCCTTACTACGTTACGAGAAAATAAATGACTCTAATTCAATGTTGATTTCTCTAATAACTATTATGTGTCAGTTTCATTATTAATTTATTGTATGAACATAATTTTCATCTCATGTATTATGTATTAGAATTAGAATATTATTTTCCTTCCGATTTCATAATCATGAAGAATTCTGCATGCAACTTATTTCCATACGCGTGGTAGAAATGGAGCGAAATCAAACAGTTTGATTTTCAAGCATGTGGATTTGTTGTTGTTTTTAATTTGTCTGTTCACTGTTCCTGTTTTCTAAAATTAAAATGACAATGGACGAAACAATAGCTAAAACTAAGATCATATTTAGAGACTTTGAGACAAGTCCTTATTGCCCTCATGGTAAGTAGCAATTAGATTATTTGTTGTACATAAATTTTGATATTTCTCTATTCAATAGGTCCCATGATTTTATTTCAGCAAGATGAAAAGTACTTTTTTGGTTGTTCAGCCTATCGCTCAAGAAAATTATGTCCAGTTCATATTCCTATAAGTAGTTTAGACAGTATTGCTGAAGAAACTAAGAGATTTACTCCAGAAAGATACCAAGAAAAGTCATCGACTAAAAAAGAAAGTCGTCAAAGCCAATCAGACAATTCAACAAAGGTAATAATACTTCAAATGTCAAGTTTAAGACTTATTCATTAATTTCATTGTTTATTTTCTCATCTCTGCAGGCACTGAAAGCAAATGAAATAAATCAAGGGTCAAGCTCAATATTTCTTTGATAAAACTACCATCAAGTTTTTTACTGATTTGCTATGCAAGAAGCTCAAGTTTGATTCTGTTCTTTGTATTGGAGTTCCTTCTATATTTGAAAAGTTGACAAGTAAAACATCAAAGTTCCTGTTGGACATTGATCATAGATTTGTAAGACAATAAAAGTTATATTATATCGAAAGTGCGTTATAATTATTATTATTTGTTTAATATATGTATTTAGATCGATTTTTATCCTGAGACACAATTTGCAAGATATAATATGTGCAACCATTATTTTTTCAACAAATCTAGTCGTAAACATTATCTAGAGTTTTTGAAAAATGCTAAACAATTAGTAATTGTGACAGATCCTCCATTCGGTGCAAAAGTCGAATTGATATCTCATGTACAAGCATTAATTCAAAAAGACTGGAAAGAAGCTACTAAAGGAATTTCTGATGCTAATTATACATGTGAATGTAAGAGTTCAATTAAGTTAATCAATGAAAATTCTTAATTAGTTCTGAAATATTCCATTTTTCTTTGTATTATATAGTATTTTGGATATTTCCTTACTTTATGGAAGGTCATATTCTAAAGGCTAATGAAAACTTCAAAATGAGTGATTTTATTGTGAACTATACTAATCATTCATCATTCTCAGGTATGCTAAAACAGTTTAGCAATTTAGTAGTTGTAAAGCTATTGATATAATGTGTATTCCATTTACAGAAGAAAAGAAAGTCAATTCTCCTGTCAGGTTCTTTACGACAACGCCTTTATCTAAAATCCCTTTACCAGATACTCTTTATCGATATTGTGATTCTTGTACTAAATGGGTATGGAGAGAAAATTCTCACTGTGATATGTGTGAGAGTTGTACAACTAAGGTAAATTGTAATAATTTT
>VCNE01000506.1:0-10659 GCA_009869805.1 Oncopodura yosiiana | reverse complement strand
CGGATTATAAATATGTAGAGCACTGTTTTATGCTAGGATACCGACGGATATGAAGCTCTCTTTCTCTCAAGAGTCACTCTTCTTGTAAAATGTACTTTACATTGAGTAGTAAGAGTCAAAGTGCTGAGGGCCATTGTTTTGATATTACTCTATTATATGAAGATCAAATAGATTTACATTTGCAATTTTTATACGAATCTAAAACCCTTAACTCTAAAGTACTTACTATACAAAGTTGTTTCAGTTTCACACCACAACAACTAAAAGAAAAAAAAATAACATTATCTTTTACTAAACAGGTTAGATCCTGAATCCACAATGAGATTAAGCTGCTCTGCGTATCAAGCTGGAAGTTCTTGTGCACAAAAAATTTTAACACATGGACACACTCATCAAAATTATGGAGCAACGAGCTCAACACCATTTGTACCTACAGGCACCTCGACAAGTGTTCCAAAAAACGATCATGGTATCACAATGCCATCTTGGACGGTAATATTTAGTTTTCTTAATTTCTTATAGGCTATATAATATGCTTTAATTGCTTAATTAACTGAAAATTAAATAGAGATTAAAACTCTCAAATGCATATATGAATGCTTTATTTATTTTGAGTACTAATTAATCTTGAAGGTTTAACAAAAGAAGATATACGTGTTTCATAAAAGAAACTTTCTAATTGGCAATTATAACTTCATTGGAGAAAACACTTCAAGTGTATGCATATAAGCGTCACAATTATGTGCCTATGAATATACAAACAATTAAACTAAAGCAAAGTATATAGAATTTACATACCTATAATGTAGTGCATATGGTAAGTAATAAGTATTAACTCGTCCTGTGTTTTTACTAGTACCTCAAATTTGTAAAATGGTCTGAAACTCGCATTATTTTATTCCTCCAAGAATTTTTGTATATACTGAACTTTGACTTTGTTTGCAACGAGTTGGGAATTAAAACCACTTTTGTCTTCACTCTGCGGTTTCCATCTTACTAGCCTGTTTATATTATCTAGATTCTGTGACAATCCAAGGCTACTAGATCAGCTCCATTCCTTACCTACAACTTGCACAAAGACACGAACGAACATAGCAATAGTGTAGAAGAACTTTCAAACTGCAATATTTACTCAGTGGTACTTTAGAATTCTACACTTTAGTTTCATTAGAAAGAAGGAGAGAGAGTATATAACTATCTATAACTTCTTCAAACTTGTCTTAAAATACTTTATACTATGTAGCATCAAGAAGTTCTAGCAAGTATTAATAATGTGTTTTATTATATACTGTATACAATGTAATGCACTAATGCTGTTACACTAAAAGTATGTCAATGAAGAAACTAGTGAAGCGTTAAGATTAAGGCATATGTCTATGCTTACAGCTAGCAAAGTGATCTTTCCCATGCCATTCATTACTGACGAAACACTAATCTTGTGTCGTTCATCTTATATTTCTGAATAATTGACAGTAAAAACCATATTTCAATCTCTTACTCTTATTGATCCTAGCCGATAGGCAATTTAAAAGTATTTATAATCACTGTAAGCAAATGAATATATATTTTACAACTCTCCCAATAGCTGATGTATGGAAATAAATATAAAAAAACGCGAACTAAAAATTTGTACATATATACTTCAACTTTTAGACAGAATATGTTGTATCTAACTTTTCTTTCTGTTGTGTTGCTGGCTTCAAAATAGCAAAAAAACTAGTATAAAGTTTGAAAGTAAATATCAAAACTAGCAGTTCTTCAAGTTTTCTTCAAGATGACTATATAAAAAATCATATTTCCTTCACTTGGGTGATTTGCCTACACACGACTTTCTTATCTATCAAGCTTTTTTTTCACTTTATAAGCATATGTATAAGCTATAGTTGCAGCACAATTACATTACTTTGTGCTTCCTAGAAACTACTTCAATTATTTGATGATGACACAGTTGAGTGTACTTTATTAAAGTACAGTATACAAGTTAAGTTACAATCTCTACAATGCACTACTCGAAAATATTTTAGTAAGAGGAAGACAGAGAAAAAGAGAAACTTGGTGATCCATTTGCTATTACACATGAATTCTCAGCAGCTGTATTTAGGAAGACGTAATCAATAACAAACAACTTGAGTTTGAAAGAAATAGTGCAGCTGGGTAAAGTTGTTTTATTAAAGCTATAATATATTACATACAGATCTAACGCAAAGGATGCTCTCATCGTCACTAACAAGAAAATTCCTTATTTATTATATATCAGCAGTAATACTATTGAATGTCACTGATCTATATATATGTATACATCTTTATTAATTTTTATTTCACTATGTAATAGTTTTTAATAATACACAATTTACTTATAGATGTGTGGCAATGTAATTTTGTATTCTTTTCAGGAGAATGATTTTTTTTAATGATTTTTTTAAATTCCAATTTCATAAAAAAGTTTTTATCAAAACTTTTTCTTTTCAGCGGATGAAAAAATAAATATAAAGATTGTATTTGCTATATAGTGACTTATGACAGGTAATAAAATTGTTCGGAAGATGCAATGAATATATGTACGGCAAACTATGTGATCTGATAGTTCTTACTAGTCTAAATAACAAAGAGAACACGCTCAACCTGTGTGTGTATGTGTGTTTCAAAAAGATAGGAACTATAAGAGCACACTATGTTATTTCATCATTGAACTAAAAGAACGAACTTGCAAATAGAATATATATATACTCTTATTTTCCTATACTTGACATCCATATTGACACATTTTTCTTATAGATTTGACAATGACATGAACAGAGAACAGTGAAGAAAATAGAAGAGAGAGAAAGGAAAGTTTTGTTTTGTTTGTTTGCTATTCGATTTTTTCATCCTTCTTCTTCTCTCTCTAACCTTTAGCCCTTGAGCAACTTCAAATCTATAGTGTGTACAACAACTTGAGCATTGAGCATCTGGTTCATAACTGATAGCATAACGGAGAAAGAAAACTAGGGCGAGTGAAAAAAGTGAAGAAGGAAAACTGGAAATGAGGCAAAATGATTTTTTTCCTATTGGTGGTGAAAGAGAGAGAGAAAGAGAAAGTCAAATGACATCTTTGGCTTCCTTTCCAATCGGTGGCCAAAACTGACTTGACTTTTTAGCTTCACAGTCTTAAGTCAAAGTTGAAGTGAATATAGAGAAGAGCATCAGCAAGGATGTAGAAGTATGTTACAACAAATATTATTACCAAACACCTTTAACCTAGATTCTTCTGTCTACAAACTTTCCACATTCTCACACTTTGTAACTAACCAATATAAAACCAAAGTGATGAGCTGATGTAAAAGTTCGACATATACTATTATATGCATGATACATATAAGTTTTTGAAGTCTTTGCAAAAAAAAAACCTTTAGGCAAAAGCAAAAATTTTATGCAAAGTCGTCGCCCACATGCAAAAAGTACTTTCAATGTTGCTGTGATACTTTTTAACAGTAATAGTGGGTAGTAGCTTTGGCTTACAATTGTGGTAAAATATTATATTTCATTGGTCTTACACACAGATTTTCTCTGCTCTTACTTCAGATGAAACTACCTTTTTCACTTTTAACTTAGTGAAGCTGGCATTTCAACATAAGAAATGAGGAAAGGATTAAAGGTTATAGAAAATTCTTGTTTGTAGTTCAAATACTATGCACACTACTGTTGGTAATATGTATACAGTCTTAAAAGTATGGCGCTGTGTGTACTAGTAGCAAAAGTAAAGTGTGAAAGTAAAATATCTATATGAAAGGGATTGAGGCTTTTCTTTTTCATGGAATATTGCCAACCAGACCAGAGAGAGCAAATACTACCATCATTGTGACTCAATGCTAAATAACATAAAGTGTAATACAAAACACCTTTCTAAGTATATCTATTCTATCCATATATATGCATACAGATTGATATATACAAGGAAACTGAAATGCTTTTGCTTTCCTTCACATGAAAGAAAATTTTTTCAAGACGTGTTTTGCAATGTATATTTACATTAGCATTTACAGGGGGAAAATAACTCCTATACAAAAGTAAAATGAATATTTTTCTATTGCTATACAATACCACTATTTTATTATGGATATTAAAAAACCTGAAACAAAACACTATATAAACTCTTTCTTTCTATTGCGTATACAACCAGAGGGTAGAAAAAATCTGCTCTATTATGCCTTTAGGTCGATTCATTTGATTTCGTCTCAATGAGAGTAGTTTCTTTTTGGAAAATATAAGTCTATATTTAGAAAAACATATTGTATTTAGGTTAGCGAGATATGGCACATACAGCATATGTAATTATTTAATGTAAATATGTACTAAACTCGGATATCGTCTCCTTTCAAAAAATGTATACTTTCCAAAGATAAATCTTTTTTTGAGACTTTAGAAGCTAAAGCTGTCTGTCGTAGCAGTTGAAACTTAATTGAAATTCTTGCTTCAAAAAATAAACGTAAAGGATATATTTATACATATATCGTTCCTTTATGTTTATTTACGTAGAGAAATGATTTATGCATGAATGAATAAAAAGGACAGTCTGATTTGACTCATGTATTAGGTATATATAAATATGTCAGTGTACCGTTTAGCTATATACATTGTATATCTTCGTCTGTAGCTAATAATTATCTCTTCTTTAGTGAGGACCGACGACTTATATAATATCAACTTTTAAGAGGAATATAACCTATATAAACCAGTGATTTTAAATTCACTATTTTTGACTCTAAGCATTAAACACGGGTAAACATTTTACAAGCAATTAGTCAATGACAAAATTCTTCGTTGTACGGTCTGTATTTCATTTCCTTCTTCTCAATTCTTTTCTTCTCGTTTCATTCATTGAATTGAACCAAGCCATTAATAACTAGCAAATGCAAAACAAGTTATCAACTGCATTTAGTTTCTACTATACATGAGTCCCAATGGACTGTCATTTGCTTCGAGCATTTCCTGCAATTAGCAGAGACTTTCATTTGTACTCTAGTACATGCAACTAAATAGAAACAGAAACAGAGAGTAAACAAAGCAGCCGATGGATGTTTGAGACAAAGTAGAGAAAGTCGGAAGCAACGAATACTATCTAATAATCAAAAGGAAAGACAAATGACCAAAAATTTGCATACTGTAAATTTTCTAATAGGAGTCCGGGCTTCTATTAAAATACCCGACTTTGCGACCTGCTAGTAATAGAGGCCAGTTCTTATTAGAGATCGGTTTCTATTTAAAAAGTTGAATTTTGAGGATAAATTGTATTTTATTGTAACCAATACGGAAGCATATAATGCATTATATTTAAGTAATGAAGCTTCAGTTTTATGGTAAATGAAGTTTGAAACAGCTTCCTGCTCGGTTCTGGCCCAACCGGCTACTATTTGAAGATTTACGATATATACAGTCTTCTATATTAGACAATAAGAATGAAAAAGACTACACAAGACAGATGTAATGAGTGTTTTGGTAGTTATATCATGGTATAGTTACGAGAAAAGTGGAGAAAGTTTGAAAAGTGCATACATAATGTCGCTATATAAAGGCAATTTGGAAACTTTTCTATCTGAATGTCTATAAGTCTTTCAATCTGTCAGATAACTTTGATACTTTCTACTGAATTCTTTTATGTGATATAAAATGGTCTGTAAAAGCTACATCTGTAAATTAGAATACCATTCTTGTATGTATCATAGAATTATTCATCTGTGCTACATTTTGCACGAAGACATGGCAGAGAGAAAACAACATAACATAAACATATTAGTTTTCAATTTGGCTACCAAACAACTACTTTTATATACACTGTCTCTTGTACAATATGAAATTGTTTTCCATATACACTATGCATCTTCCTCCACTAGACGACTTTGTGTTTTAGCCTTTATGCGCTCACTCATGCATTCTTTACTCATGCTTGCTATACTCGACGTAGAAGTTTTATAGGCATGTTTATTTCTGTCATGATGTAGGTTAATTGGAATATTTTGTGGTTAAATGTGGTGTCTATCAACTCAGTGATTAGCTTCAACTCTTGGTCATTCATTTGAGATTAACCACACATTGATCAGCTCAAAGGTTGTTGACTTTGCCACTGTGAAAAGCCACATATAATTTTTGAGTTTCGACTTCAGTTGATAGCCAGTTGATATTTCGACCTTTTAAGTTTCTGTATTTTTTATTGCTGGATGTGCAAAATCTGAACGCATTTTTAATGCTGCTTCAAATTAAAATTCTTTACTACATATTGTCGCATTTTCTATATGTATGCATGTCAGAGTTCAATTAGCAACCATTCTTGTATTGTGAATTAATCTAGTTAATAAGTAAAAGTTTGATGCAGCACTTGATGCGATTAAAGACAGTCTTGCAAAATGTACACAAGAGTTCCATTAGAAATTAAATTAAATTGTTTACTTTAGTACTTTGCTGTCAAGGTCTAGTTAGCTTTAAGGTGTCACTTTTACGTGACTCGAATGATAAATGGAGCAAAGTCCCTCAATCTAACACACACTTAATGTGAAACAAAAGTAGGTATCAAAATAAATCTCTTTTTTCATTTTTGATTTTCATTCGACAAGGCTGCCATGTACTGTGTTTTACGAGTCAACATCCCTTTGAAATTTCCACAGTTTCGAATATTACAAACTAGATGACTGCATAGAGTACAAGTTGAGACTGGATCGATGACTACTACTACTACTACATTGAGTAGCATTGAGTATCATCTTTCATGGAGAAAATCTGTACATATATCTAGCTGGAGAAAGTATTGAAACTAACCATATTAGGTACAAAAATAAAATGGGGCAACGAGAGAAAAATCTCATTACTCGTTTTCGTACTTTTGTACACTCTGATTAAATTATAAGTACAAATTATGATGAGTATGTTCATATGTTATTAGCAAGATGAGACAGTCAGGCATAAAATTTGTTGTGTATTAGATACATTTTGTGCTCATCTCATTAAAAAAGCAGCAGTATACAGATTTTCATATTTCAACGCAGTCATGCATATACAATACATACTTTATTTTATTTGTTGTGTACTATAGTTATGTATTATATGTAACACAGCAATTGTGCTGTTTACAAAGTATATGTATAAAGTGAACGCAGGCAGACATTATACTATATACGAGACTTTCTCCTAATCCCATGTGCGGGAATATAGTATATAAAGTAAGCAATGATAAATAAATGATTAACTGCTTGATTGATTGAGTCACTCCTATATACCTATACATATATAAATGCATTTCTTATTTCATCTAGAATATACTTTCCTACACCTACAAATCTCTGAATTCTGAATTCTCTAAATTACAATTTAGAGAATAAGTAAAATAATGTTATATTTCGACAACACTATATAGCAATATCATGTATTTGTCTAAAATTTAACTACAAAAAAAGGATTTCTTTGACAAAAAATACTCTGGTTCAGTTATTCCATTGTGATGAAATGGCAGCATTTATTATGTAACAAATTCACATTAAATGATTCACATATATATTAATGATGTGATACTGCTGCTGGAGACAGAAATTTTATCCTCATCTCATCATACCAATTACCTGTACGTCATCTCACATCATTTAGAACATCTCCTGATGAGACTCCCATCAATTTGTATACTATGCGCTCATTATCATTTTCTGAAAATAGCTTTTCTTATGATTGCCTTACTTATGCTGCTGGAAATTTTCTGAGAAAAGTTTTTCACTTGTCGTTGTCATCAAAACTATGCCATCATCTCATTCATCAGACTACTACTACGCTATTTTAAAGATTATCAATATAATCTAATGAGTAACACTTTGGAAAGCATATAGTAGTGAACTTTTCGTTGATACAAAATAAAGTATCTATAAAAATATGTTATAATAAGAAAACAGAGAAGGAGTGAAAATGTAGTAGAGATCCTTCCAACCTAACCAATTTAGTGTTTTCTCATTCTTGTCGGGCCAAATATAAATCACTTTAAATTGATGCTATGCAAACGTCATAAGACGACTAACGATAGTGCCAGAGAAATGGTATATATGCAATATGTACTACAGCCACATCAATTTCCTCCTCTTACATTCTCTAACCTTTCCTAATAGCACGTAATATCTTCTCAAGTATTATGGTATTATATGAATGTAATGTATGTAGAAAGAAGGCAAGTAGGAAATATCTATAGAGAGATTGTTATATATGCAATCAACTGTTTTGTTCAAGTGAGTGAGCACGTGTCCACTAACAATTCAGAGTTAAATGAGAGTGCAACAACACTGCAATGTTGATTACATTTGGTGGTGTCGGTAAATTGGTGAAATGTACTACGACATACATATACATATAATATACACAGCATAGTACATAAATTGTACTATCAGTTTCACTACGATAGGGAGCAAGTAAGTACTAGTCCACTTGTAAATCCTCTTTGCCCGTTAAATAAATAGAAATGAGAAAGAGAAAAACACACAATAGAGACTGTAAGAGACAATCTTGAGTCTCTTTTTTGCCAGTTTCTTTAGTGGAAATTGTAGTGGATACTGTCTTTTCTACGTTGTTAGCCTTCTTCGTGTTCTTTTGATTTCCTTCTTCAGACCTGTACGTACGTACAATATCTTTAGTCTTAGTTCAAACTAGAGTTTTGTCTTTCAAAAAAATATACTCGAGTACCTGAGTTCTTGTGCAACATTTCTCAATTTTACGGCGTGTTTTGTTTCCACTATTAACTTTTATTACAGCAGTAATAATAGTGCATCTATATATGTTTTCATCTGTTAATATTTATAAAATAATAATCATTACGTCTTTCAAATATCTTTATAAGTTTCAACGGTTATATTATTACATCTGATTTTGAAATCATCAGTTGAGAATTTTTTTAAGCAAAGCCATGTGGAATGAAAAATTATAATACTTGCGCGACATGATACATAAGACAATGTTCTACTCAAGCATAATCATAATATATAATAAAGGTGAATGAGAAGTGAACTATAAATACATTGTGCAGGATATATAAAGCAGTCAAGCATTATATGTATATAACAGTAACAACTATTCTGCTTAGAGTTGAGGATTATAGGAATGTATATTTTGGAATGGTACATCTGCTACTTTTTCTTCTTATAACAAAATGGTGATCTCAGTGGAATGAGGATTTGTTGTAGAGAGCTAACTATTGCTTAGCAAGGTGACAGGGCTAAGCCCTCTTTTTGAAGAGAATTGAAAGACGCTATAGTTCATGAGATAGTCTCAAATATTCACTATTAAACCATAAGCACAAAGGGTAGACAACAAAACAAGGAAGACTGTCTTTCCTTGTTCCATGTCTGATGACTCCTATTTATTTGTCTCCCTTGTCTATCCCTTGCTAACACCAATACAGCGAGCTTTTATAATGATTAAAAGTATTATTACTGACCTCAATTTTGCAAATGTTTCAAGCAGCTCATGGTAGTCTATTGTTAGAATACAAATCTAGAAATATCCCTTGTGAAATAGAAATACAAAAACACAACATGACGACAAGGATTGACACTGAAATTAGGTACTAATTGGTAATTTTACTAGTTATAGAAAAATAATTCGAGCATTCAGTTTTAGACTCATGTGAATCTCATATATCATGTGTAGTGTAGCTCGTGTGCCATTTTAACAGGACAACAAAACAACTCTACTACCTCTGCATAACGAAATTTGAATTTTTGCTATTATACTACACACCAGACATTGAGTTTTGTGTTTCATGTGCAGTGTAGCTCGTGTGCCATTTTAACAGGACAACAAAACAACTCTACTACCTCTGCATAACGAAATTTGAATTTTTGCTATTATACTACACACCAGACATTGAGTTTTGTGTATCACATAATCCATTTTACACTGCACTCCTCACTTGCTCCGACCATATAATGTTACTTTGGAAAGTAGAAGTGACATATTGTGAAATATTTTGCAATATTTTACATCTTATTAGGATTAGTGTAAGGAATGTTTAGGGTAGAGAAGTGACATCAAAGAAAATAATCATATTTTGTACTTTTGGTTTTATTAATAGTATCTTGTGGCTGTCGAGGAAAAACGTAAATTCTACTTAAATTGCAACCAAAGTTCACACTGAACCAATTATAGAAATAGGTATATAGTGCATATAAGTAAGTAAAGGAGGCTTTGGCTGCAGAACAGATAAAAAGAGCATTTTGTTATTATTTGTGACATTTCTGACTGAGTTTTTGTGAAGTGAGTGAGAGGAGAAGCAGGTAATTACATTAGTATTAGTAAGTAATCCTATTGCGACACAAAGAACATTGTGACTGCGGTTCTTATTTAGACATGGAAGATAAAAGGATTATTATTATATAATGTGAACAGTATTAGTCGAGTATATGTAGTACAACATTGTAGCATTTATCGTTTATTTTTTTACGATTGTGCTGTGTGAGACAATACTAGTCAAAAAATGATTGGTTGCCAATAAATAAAGATTATATAAAACAGTTATCATGTTACTTTTGCAAGTCCTTTTTCTTAATGAAATGAACCAATTGTTTCAACTATGTTTTTATTTTCTGAGAAGCATAATTTTATTTTATATTTTGGTCATTCATAATGAAAGATGTGAAGAATAAAAAAGAGGGTCTTAGC